>PVKU01013226.1:0-30216 GCA_004027475.1 Anoura caudifer | reverse complement strand
GGGAGGGAGAGAGAGAGAGAGAGAGAGAGAGAGAGAGAGAGAGAGAGAGAGATCAATGTGAGAGAGAAACATTGATCTGTTGCCTTCTTGGATATGCCCTGACTGGAAATCGAACCCACAATCTGGTATGTAACCTGACCAGGAATCAAACTGTGACCTTTCAGGTTATATGGGACAATGCTCCAACCAACTGAGCCACACCAGTCAGGGCTGACTTCACAGTTTTATAAAATGATACATCTTAACTGAGCTAACCAAGGCTCCCAGCATTATTCATAATCTGAACAAACCACACACACACAGATTTTCAGTTCCATGAGGGCAGGATGTTTACCTGCTTAAAGGGTTTTTATTTTTATTTAGAGAGAGGGGAAGGGAGGGAGAAAGAGAGGAAGGGAAACATCAATGTGTGGTTGCCTCTTGCACACCCCCTACTAGGGACCTAGCTCGAAAACCAGGCATGCGCCCTGATGGGGAATCAAATGAGGAACACTTCAATTTGCTGGTGCTCAATCCACTGAGCCACATACACCAGTCAGAGCAGGTGTTTACCTGTTTTGTTCATTGATATGTCTCCAGCACCTACTCCAGGGTCTAGAAAACACATGATCAGTGCTAACAAATATTTATCCATCTATCATAAGAGCCATTGTGAGTCCTTCCCCAGCAGACAACCTGACAGGTTCGGTAACTTTAAATGGCAACTGGAGGAGCCATTAGCCCTGGAGTTCTTAGCTTAATTTCACACTTTGGACCCTTTCGCCTGTCTGAAGCCTATGGACTCTTTCTTGGGCGGGGGGGGGGGGGGGGGGGGGGGGGGGGTGGGGGGAGGTTTTAAATGCATCAAGCAAAACACATCACCTTTCAAAGAAAACCAAGTATAGTTGCCATTTTTAAAATTTTTTATGGTTATAAACTATTAAATAACAAAATAACAAAATGTGAAGGTCTACCATAATTTCAAAGTAAGGTGTGTAAATGACTTTTTGAGATTTCTCCAAATATAATGTGATTTCTACTGATGACAAATATACAGTTCCTGCTATACTACAATGGACTGGTGCCTGTGTTCATAACTGAGAGGAATGCTACCTTTCATAGGAGGTTAGTAAAAACCAAAGGTATAATTTCTTTCCACCCAAGTTCATGGACTCCCCCACCTAAGTAGTTTACTTGACTAGGCGAGGGCAGGGGGGCAGGTGGCCAGAAATCCCTGCACAGAAACATACTCTGAATTCAAAATAAACTGACACGGAAAACTGAGGGTACGAGGCCATAACCCCTGACTCAGTCACTTTGAGTCAGAATAGGCATGTTAAGAACTATGCTAGGAAAATATTAATAATAACTTCTATGGAGCATTTTCAAGTGTGCCAGGCAATGTGCTGGGGACTTCAATGCATTGTCATGAATCTACAAATAACTTCGAAAGGATCAGCAAGCCAACCCTATTTTCAGATGAGAAAATGAGTACAGAGAAGCCCAATAACTTGGCTGTTGCAGGTAGGCTGATAGTGAAGGATTTTTTTAATGTGTTTTCATGATGCTGCATAAAATTACCTGGGGAGTGTGGTGAAACTACAGATTCTAGGGTCGCAGCACAGAGATTCTCAGTCTGGGATGATGTCATAGAACTGGTAGTTTTTCAGTGGCCCCTTGGGTGATTCTGATGGAGGCTGCCTGAAAACTGCACTTTGACACTGACAAAAAGTTGTGTCTGCCTGGTTCTAAGGTGTTTGCTCCAGGGAAGCATGTGCCCAGTGCCAGCCCTGACTACCCTCCAGGTAAAACACCCAGTGCACACACACAGCACACTGCCTCCACCAGATGCTGCCAGACATTCCTACCACCTTTCTTCCCATTTCTCCACCTGTCTTGGCTATCTCCCACACCTACAAGACTTTGCCAAGTCTTTGTTCATGGAGAGCTGGGGCAATTGCCAAGATGAGAGTGGTTATAGTCTAAATGGGCTTCTCAGACTAGAGAACAAAGTCTCCCCAGCCCCCTGAGAAAGCCTCACTCTGGAAGCCATCTCTCAGGAACAGGGGAATCCTGCAAAGAACCATACTCAGAATCTAAATCAAACTCATGCTCCCCCAAGAGAAATCTACATGTGGTTCATCAGCAAGCTTTTCCAGGCTGGCTGACCAGCAACCAGACCCAACATCCTTTTGTGCATGGAGGTGTTTGTGTTTAAAATGCCAGTATAAACGAAAAAATGACAGTTAAAAGGGTAATTGAGCATCTGTGGTTTGTTTTTCTCTCATTTCTGAGCTTGGGGAGCAATGCAGATGGATGAGGCACCACTTCATCTTCTTCCTGGTGCAGTAGCAGCTGTGAAACAGTGACTGTGGCCATGAAAGGAGCCCAAGGCTGAGGCCCAGGGCTGTCAGTCCTGCTGGACTCCTTGCCTTCCCAGCAAGGGATCACTGCCCCTGCCCTAAACAGCAGGCTTCCTTTTACTTTGTTTCATTGATAATGAAGATAAAGACACTGAGGAGAGAAATTAAACAAGGTTCAAAGAAATTAGGCTGCACTTAAGTCCTACTTTTAGGACAGCTAGCCAGAAAAAGATGATGTGATTACTAACAATGGTAGTCATAGTAATATGGCTTTTTATGCATACTGCATATTGCAGGAGGAAAAATCAGTCTTAAATTTAAGAATTAAAGAAATTTGGATCCTAGAAAGATTTAATCAGTCAGCTTAGACACAGGAATGTGGCCACATGAGAATATTTTGAAAAGAGCCAGGGCACCATGTTTTTTTTTAGAAGGACCTGTGTCTGTGTGTTTGTTTTCTTGTCAGTCCTCCCACTATAGACTCTTAAGTTGTCAAGTTCATTGTCACACACCCAACACTTAGCCTGCATTCAGTAGGTGCTCAAAAACTGAACAATAAAATAATTTTAAAAAAGGAAGCAACCAATAAATGCATAAATAAGTGGAACAACAACAACAAAACTGTTAAATAAATTACAATACCAAAACTAATAGAGTCCTATGTTTTGTGAAAGTAAATTTAAATACAAAACCAAATTTACTGCCATGGCTGGTATGGCTCAGTTGGGCTTCGCCCCACAAAGCAAAAGGTTGCCAGTTCAATTTCTTCTCAGGGCACCTGCCTGGGTTGTGGATTTGGTCCCAAAGAGGGCATGTATGAGAAGCAATCGATCAATGTCTCTCTCTCACATCGATGTTTCTCTCCCTCTCTTTCTCCCTCCTTCCCATCTCTCTAAAAATAAATAAATAAAATCTTTAAAAATATAAATAAAATTTAAAAACACAAATTTAAATGTGAAAGTAAATTAAGTAAATACAGAATTTTCAGCTGTATGACTCAAAGTTCTAAAAGGTTTTTCTGAAGCGGTTACACATATATCTAAGGGTCTCTTTCTCCCCAAATCCTTGGGTGGTTCCAATAAATATGAAGTTTGAAAAAAAATATATGAGATGCTAAAAAGAAAAGGGCTGTCAAGTATGGAACAGGGAGGTAAGACAATCACAGATGACAGAATGGAGTAAACCATGGGGTGATGTCCACCAGCACCAAAGGCATCCCCTTTTCCCTGTGCAACATGCAAGTTTTGTGAGAAATCAGGGCTTTTTCCTCACAGTTGCCAGACAGACACTGAAGAGAGATCATTCAGAGGGAAAGACTGATACTAAAAAAGTACCAAACAAATGGATAACAGAACAGTAACCAGGTGATACTTATCAAGATTTGCTGGGATAATGAACTTCTAAGGATACTCTATGTCAGCAGTTGAAGGCTTGGGAAGATGGACTCATTCATGCTGCCTCTCATGGTGGAGATTGTGTATGGGGGTGGGAGGATTTCCACCTTAACACCAGAGAATAAGATTTCCTCTTCCCTCACTCAGATCTTCTAAAAAATGATTATTTTGAAACTGAAGAAAATTTAAACAATGTACATTTCTCTAGGAAGTTTCAATAAATTGCATTTTACTTCAAATAAAATTCAACCTAGGTGACCATATTCAGGCCAGCTTTTTAATCCAAAGTGAAATACCAAACTCAAGACCAAAAAGCATCAGAAGCAATATCAGGCCAATTGTTCAAGAGGTGTCATCAATAAAACAACTTCTGTTTGCCAGAATAAATCCACAAATTTCACCTGGAAATGCTAACTTCCCCTTCAAAGCCTCTCTGCCCTCTCTTTGCCTTTCCTCTTGCAGAAATGGAAAGCCCATTTTTATCATTTCCCTCTCTGCTCTGGATGCCAAAGAAATCATTTTAGGTTTGTTTTCTTGTTTCAAGAAAGCAGCCAAACTTTAGAGTGTAGTGTGTTTTAATTCATTTTTAAAAACAAGCTCACATGGATTAATTGATTCTTCAGGTCCCCTTATTTGGACCTGGCACACTATGAAGTCCAAACAACTCTGCATAGTTACATTAAACTGATTCTTGTGCTGCAAAGTCACTGGGTGCAGGTAGCAGTGAAACATTCCCAAGACAATCACTAGACATGCAGAATGCCAGCCAGAAGCATGGATCACTTTCAAGGGTCTTGCTGTAGGGAGCATGAGGTTGTATTTTGTGTGCATTGACAATTGTGTAGGGTAAGCCAACTGTGTTCAAGGGAGCAAAGCACCCCCTATTCCTCTGAACCTAAAGGGGTGTCTTCCCAAAAGGGATACCTTTCCAATCTGTAAAGTATGGGTCTAGATACCCTTCTCAGTCATACATGTTGCTCCTTCGAGAGTCAAAGCCAAGCTGCATGAACATGAAAGATGGCTGACCTCCTCTGTTCCCTTTCCCCAGCATGGAGAGAACAACTGCCATTCACCCCATGAATCCAAAAAAATTCCTCCATCCCTGGGTGTAAGCATGGATGCCAGCCAAGCAAGCCTTGGATACCCAGGACTGTTAGGTTTTGGCTATGTTGGTGTATCCCATGTACAAGGTGGTAAAGTGCTTTTGTTTCTCTGCCTCATCCAGCTGGGGTAGTGGGGCTTGGGGCTGCCTGCCTAATGGCCCCTAGCCCATGTGCTTGTATTGGGACCGATCCCTAGGGATCTGCACCTGGTTGGCAGTCATTTTGTGGTGGATGTGGTAAATTGCCAGCGTTACCACAATGATGAGGCCCAGGATGAGCCCCAAAATCAAGGGCAAAGTTTCCTCCAATTGCTCCCGCTCATCCACTGAGCATTTATGTTCTGAAATGGGAAAGAAGAAGAAAAGCAGTGAGGTTCTGTCAAAAGGTACTAAATCGTAAGTCCTCCTACCAAAACTAAAAGGAAAATGGACATAAAAATCTCTCAAGGAACCTTTGGGAAGACTTTTTTTTTCCCCAGAAACAATATTTCCCCAACCAACTCTAAGGCTGAATCACAGTATTTTTGCATAATGTAAAATAAAAGTACACCAATTAAATGGGGCAACATCAGTTATCAGATTCCTGGCAGATGTTGACAAAATATCCAGATGATTTTTTTCAATTTTCACAGTGTACGCTTTAGACACAACCACCATCATTTTTATGGTTGGCTTAATTTTATAAGTTTTCATTGAAGTACTTCAGTGTAATGTACACAGAGAGAATTGCACAAGAATATACAACTTTAAAAAGTCTGAAAATACCAAGTGTTTACAACAATATGAAGCAGTTGGAACTCTCATAGACCATTGGTGGAAAATGGTACAAACACTTTGTAAAATGGTTTAGTGCTTTCTAATTAAGGCAAAACACCTACCGTATAACCAAACATTCCATTCCTAGGCATTTACTTAGGAGTAACGAAAACATATGGACACAGAAAGACTTGAACATATATATTCATAGAAGCTTTATTCATATAGCCTAAAACTGGAAACAATCAAATGGCCATTAAAATAGAATGGATAAATAAACTATTATATTCATACAATGGAATATTAATCAACAATAAAAAGAAATGAACTATGGCTACACATAACAAAATGGATGAATCTCAAAAATACGTTGAATGAAAACTGCCAGACACAAGAGTCCGTATTGTGTGATGCCATTTACGTGACATTGAAGAACAGGTAGGACTAAGTCCATGGTGATTAAAATCCTAAAGGTGCTTATATCTGGGCAACAGAACCCAAGGGAACTTTCAAGATGTCATGGAAATATTCTGCGTCTTGATCTAGGTGAGGGTGACATGGTTGCAAGTGTAGGTAAAAATGCACTGGGCTAAATGCTTTAGGTTTTTGCATTTTAATATATGTAAATGTACTTAAATGTTTTTTTTTAAGATTTAAAAAGATTTTTATAGACGGGAAGGGAGAGTGAAAGACAGGGAGAGAAACATCAATGTGTGCTTGTCTTTCACATGCCACCCCCACCAGGGACCTAGCCTGCAATCCAGGCACAGGCCCTGACTGGGAACTGAACTGGGAACCCTTTGGTTCTCAGGCCCACTCAATCCACTGAGCTACATCAGCCAGGAAATTTACTAAAATGTTTAAATGAAAGTGCAGAGCTCAGTGAATTTTCACAAATGAATGCCCCATGTAACAAGCACCCAGATCAAGAAAGAAAATGTTACCAGCACACAGGGCTGACGCTACTTTTACTCTCTTAAAATTCAAAACAGCTCAAGAGCCCTGTGTCTCCATTTTGAAATGGAACCAAGTGGCTACTTTGTAGAGCTGACTGGGAGTGCCTTCCAGAGACCAGTACATGTTTACTCAGGCTGCTTTGCTCCCTGTGGGTAACTAGTGGTCTTTCGCCAAAATTATGAACTACAACTGGATAAAGTAGGCTTTAGATATCTCTTCTTAAAGGCCAAGTCCTTAAGTCAAGGTGACCCAGTGAACATTGCTGAGCAACTACTGTGTGCCAGGATGCTCTAGAATCTCTGCTGACACAGTCCCTCCCCTCCGCTCACCTGAGACCAACAGAAAAGAGGATAAGGCCTGAGTCCAAGGGGTCTTTTCTCCCCAAAAAAGAGAATCTGGAAAATTGCAGGCAAGTATGCAGCCTTTAAAAAGCTCATCTTTACCATGCCTGGTCCTTAAATTAACTTTCAGTTCCAAGCACAAAGATTGTCTCAGTCTTCATAAGAATTCCATACAGTAAACACCATTATATTCATTTCACACATAAGGTAACTGAGGCAGAAAGAATTAAGGAATTTGTCCAAGGGTAAATGAAGTCCCAGTCTGAACTCAAACAGCCTAATTCAATGACGTATTCAGGGCAGTACTTAGCAGACATGAGCTAGGATTTGAGTTAGGGTCAGGCCCATAGCAGACCTGAGCAGCTGGCACTCAGAAGCTGCCAAATCACAAGGTGGCTTAAAAGGAGGGCTCTGGGCTCTGTGGGTCTGTCTGCATACTGGCCATGGAGGTACATTCAGTCTCTGAAAACCCAGTGAATCGGATACTTATTACAAAGTGGTATGAGGATACTTTTGGGGTGACGGATATGTTGATATTTCTGAATTGTGGTGATGGCTTCATAGGTGTAGTTCTAAGTCAGTATTTATCAAATTGTATATTTATGTACAGTTTATTGTATTTCAGTTATACCTGAATAAAACTGTTTAAAATAAATATGTAAACATATACATTCATACATTCCTCAACTTAAAAAATTGTAACTAGTTTTCTTTAAAAAGATATTTTGGCAAATGTTAGAGATCTATTAGCAATAAACTGAACCTTTTTATTACAACCAGAAGGACTGAAAAGAATGAGTAGGGGACTTGCCTCTTTCACTCTTTGATTCAATGCTAGTGAGCCCTACACTTTGAGGCTAAATATACCCATTTCTTCAGGGAAAGGACTTGCTGTTGTTACAAGGTGCACCAGGGACAGCTATGAGCCTATAGCCCCATAGTCAGAGGCTTCCCCCCCCCCACAATCTCACATTACCTCTTTGAAGAGAACAACTGAATAGAAATGGAGTCCCCTGGTGCAGAGATTTTGTTAATAACAAAGGTTATTTGTTTTCCTCACCATAACTCACACCATTGTCCCTGTTATGTTACCATTGTGGATTTCCTCAATTTCCACGTGCTAGCTGCAAACTAGTACCTTGATATTCACAGCAAGCCCCTTTCAACCACACCTGAGTTTATATTAATGAGGGTATGAGTCCCTTGGTCACCTAAGGATGGCAGCTGGTTCCCAGGAAAACCAACCCTGTGATTAAAGGTTGGAACTTTCAGACCCAATTCCCTGAGTTCTGGGAGGGGAGAGAGACTGGAGATTTAGTTCAATCACCAATTGCCAATGATTTAATCAATTGTGCCTCTGTAATGGAAGTCTCTATAAAAATCCAAAAGGACAGGGTTCAGACAGCTTCTGGTTGTTGAACATGTATATGTTGGTGGGCACATGGGGAGAATGGCTTGTTCAGGGAGGTCCTGGAAGCTCCTTTTGTAATAAGTGGGTGATCTAAGATGTAAAATGTTTCTCTGAGTTCTCTGAGCTGCTCTAGCAGATTAATCGATCTTGAGGAGAAGGTCATGGAAACCTCCAACATACATATAGCAGGTTGGTCAAATTGTTGTTTGAAGAAGGGAGGAGGGATGAGTCTCATAGGACTGAGTTTTTAACCTGTGGGATTGGATGATATCTCCAGGTAGATTGTGTCAGAATTGAGGTGAATTGTAGGACTCCTAGTTAGTGTCAGAAAATTGCTTGTTGATTGGGAAAAAAACAACACATACTGGATATGGCATCAGAATTGTGGTGCCAGAAAACAATTCTTAACTGGTTATAATTCTGGTGTAGTTATGAAAAGTAACACCTCATATCCCATCCTTTAAAGAACACAGAGAAGAAAAAAGCACAATGTATTTTGGCAAAAATGGTATATTTTAAAATATATAGTTAAATTACTCTTGTGTTTCTTTTTAAAATTTTTATTTATTGATTTCAGAGAGAAACATTGATTTATTGTTCTACTTATTATGCATCATCAGTTGATTCTAGTATGTGTTCTGACAAAGGAATCAAACTCACAACCTAGGCATATCAGGGCAACACTCTAGTCAACTGAACTACCCAGCCAGGGCCTGTGTTTTATTTCTTGACAAAGTTTTTGTTGCTTTAGGAAGAAACCTGAACTAAACACAGCACAGGAAGTAGTATCTAATAGAGTATTAAATTATGGACATGTAAAAAGTAATCATGGGAAAATAGGGGATCTAAAAAGGTATCATGAGATATACTGAATCCTCACTCCTCCCCTTCCACTAACAGGTCAAATAAAGGGAATTTACTGAGTCCACTATCCCTTATCCATCATTCCAAAATCCACAACGTTTTGGAAACCAAAAGTATTTTGTTATCACTCATTTGGCAGCAAAACCTGACTTGAGCTAAGAGCGGACTGCTTGTGATTCTCACTCATCCTACTTAGTGTGAAGACTCACATGCTTCAACTGAAGGATGAAGATGTTAATATATTTCATTACAGGGGCCTGCCCAACTTTTCTGGGGTCTTCCATAATATAAGAGTCCCTCTTTACCCAAGGGGAATATGTTCTAAGACTCCCAGTGAATGCTTGAAATTGTGAAGAATACATATGAAATGATTTTCCTATACACACATACCTATAATAAAGTGATTTATAAATTAGGTGCATTGGAGATGAACAACAATAACTAAAATGACCTGGAACAATGATAACAATATACTATACTACAAATTATATGAATGTGGTCTCTTTATCAAGATACCCTATTGCAATACCTTCTTCACCAAATGATATGCGATGACATGAGCCTGCATGATGAGGGGAAGGGAGGTGAAGGATGTGGGCACTGTGAGCTGGTGTGGTGTTATAGGCTCTAAGGGTTACTTGAACACATCCCTGCGATAACCGCACTCATCAATGTGATGACCTGGACAGCTCTGAGTGACTAATGGCAGGGAGCATATACAGCATGGATAGGCTGTACAAAAGGATGATTCACATCCCAGGCAGGATGAAGTGGGAGAGCAAGATATTTCATCATGCTGCTCAGAACGCTGCACAATTAAAACTTATGAATCGTTTATTTCTGGGATCGTCCATTTAATATATTTAGACTATGGTTGACTGTAGGTGACTGAAACTGTGGAAAGCAGAACTGCAGATAAGGGGGGACTACTGTACATGAACTATGCAGTATATTTTCTTCCTAAAATCTGTAATATTCTGAATTCTGAAAAACCTTCAAGGGTTTTAGATGAGTGACTGTGAACCCATAAATGACTCATATTTCCCTTTCAGGCTTAAACCAGTGTTTTCAAACTGCCTCTGACCCATAGGGAGAAAAAAAATTACATTACGAATCAGAACAGATGTATACACACATAACTGAAACCAAAGTTATCCCTACTTTGTGTGTCTAATAATTTATACTCTATTCTCTTTCATTTCAAACAATGCTGGTCATGACTCGCTAAAGCAGAGGTTATAATATTTTTTGTACTAGTATGATGAAACTATAACTCCTCAGAACAATGCTTATAAAAATATATAAAAATAAAATACATAAGATTATAAAGAAAACATTACACTAAAATTCAGCTATCAAAATATCTTTAAATCATTTGGGACACAGTGATATATGTACTTTTTGTTAATACACATATATACTGGCTGCGGTAAGAAGCATAACTTACTTTCCAAGATCTGCACAAGCTAATGTGAATGAAAATATCTATGATTTCTATTTGTGACAAAGTCACAGGTAATACTACTCCTACTTCAGGTTGTTACCTTCACTAAAAATAGAAGGAAATATTAAATATTAATTAGAAATTAGTGGAAATAAAGATGAAATATTTCCCACTGAAATATACAGACCCCCCCCCGAATTCTATCCACGAACGCCATGGGCCCCAAGGTTAAGATCCTGTGCAATAAACTAATTGTACCACCCATGGATTATAAAACAAAGGAGTCCCTAGGTCTGGGCCTGGAAGAAGAACACCTCTCAGTTCAGCCCAGACCAAATCTGGCTTTGGATGCTCCAAGACCCCTTAGTCCTAGGCCTTGGGATCCCTCATGCCTCTGTCCTGGCTGGCCTCAGAGTTCTGGAGAACACAGTACAGGGGATCAGGATGATGGCCTGGGGATGGATAAGGCAACAAGCAGCCTAATCATTGGAAAGAACCAGAGGAAGACAGATCAGACACCATAGGGGTGACCTAGTAGTGCCAGTTCCATTTTCCAACCATGGCCACATCAACCATAAACTCAGTGTCCCCCACTGAAACCTTGATTCATCGTAGTTTCTGTTCTCTGTACATGTGTTTTATTTTCTTTTGTTCCATTTGATGAACACCGCATTTCAAAGTTGTATTTAGTCCCTGAGGCAAACAAAGTCCAAGAATTCTTCACTGCACCCCAAATGAAGAGCATTCAGGTGGGCAATGGGCCAACAGGCAAGCTGTCTGCTTTCTCAAGCTCTGTGAATGCCACAGATGATTTCTGTCCCAGCAGGAGGTAGCCTTTTGCTGCTTGTGCTTCACTGTCTGACAGTGCAGCTGAAGGAAGGGGGTTGCCCCTGCTTCCATATTCTATATTTTCTCTAGGCTGGCTCTGAACTCCTGTAACCTCAGCAAGATATATTTTGCATGCTGAGAAGTTGTTCGGATGAGCGGATTTTGGAGAACTTTGGCTAGAGACAAGGAGACACTCTCACCAAAATGTAGGCACCAGCCATAAAAAAAGACAACAGAAGCCAGTAATGACTGAAGCCCCTGAGTGCTAGGAACACACTTGCACAAGGAGCAGTCGTACGAACTCTTTCCCACCAGCCTGTAAGCTCCACCGGAGCAGGGAAAGTTTTTATCTCCCAGTACCCAGGTGTAGCAGACATGAACAATGCCTTGTTCCCTTGACAGTCACCATGGCCACACAGTCCCATGGATTTTGACTGCAAGGCAAGTTAGACATCCCAGAGTCAATACCTGTCCCTCCACCTCAGCAGCCATTGGAAAGGTTGTTGGGTACCCTGATTTCATTAGCTTTCAACTGTGGCTTCTAATATTCCTAACAGCATGACTTGTAGATGCTACCTAATCTGAGCAGATGGGAGTTGGCAGTTAAATGCTACCCCTCCCCCTCCCCCACCCCCACCTCAGTTGGGATAATCAAGGTGGGTTTTATAGCCTCTCCCAGAGACTCAGAGGTTCCAGCAGTGTGACCCCAGGTGCCCACAGTAGCATCTTGCTCATTGATGCACCTGTGCTGGCTGCCTTGCCTTCCTATCTCACTTCCCCAAACCCCTACCAGGGCTTTCTAGAACTGCCTTATAAATAAACTACTTGCACTTATATACACCCTTAGGATCTGCTTCTGGGGAACCCAAACAGAAACACTGTGTTCCAGGACAGTACTGGGAACACAGAATTCTAAAACTGCCCAGCGACATGGCCTTATACTGTGGCTCCACATTGTACCTTCAACACAGTTCTCAGCAGTTTTAATAACAGAATTATCTCCTTCTGGATGCTTATATAAGAGGCCCTGAAGAGCAACTACCCAGGGTGACATGTTTCTTGGCTGGCACATGCCAAGTAAATCACAGGTTTACATGTCGATTTGGATCAGCATCAGCAAACCCTGACTGCATGTGGCATGGAAGCTGAACACAGGGCACCTCCTGAGGGTGGTGTACAGAGAAAGGTAAGGCACATTCATTTCCACTAGGACACAAATCATTTTTCCCACAGTTCTGGGTAAAATACAGATCAGGTGGCATCTCCCAATCACTCTGTTCACAGCAATGATAAAAAGCTCATGAGTTCAGTGTACCCAACAACCTTTCTAAGGGTGCCTCCTGCATCCACATATTGATTATACTTCCTCAGTAGAAGCAGCTGAGGCTCTGAGAGGCTAAGAGCACAGGATCTGATACCCAACGATAGGTTCTGGGCCCAGCCCTGACAGCTAGAAGGAGTGCAGCCTTCACCAGTAACTGCACTTCTCTGAGCCTCAGTTTCTCCATTGTAAGCAGGGACCTCAGGACCTTCTTCACAGGTTGTTGTGTTTGTTTTTTCCTTCTTGAGAGTTAAAAGGGGACCAGTCTATATGGTAACTTTTAAATGCCTGTTAAACCTGAGTCTCTAATAAAGAGGAACAGAGGCCCCCTCATGTTCTGCCATGCTTCTTTTGTCATTACGCATAAAAGTTCCCTTCAGTTCAAGCCATTACACTACCTAGACTGATCTGTTTCTCTGAGGGCCCCACCCCATTACACACAGAAATCTCCAGGGCCCTCCAAGGGACACACAAAGAAATAACCGTGGGAGGGCAAGTTAATCCAACCTAACTGAGAAACAAGGGGTGCCTTGGACTGCAGGCTGGCAGATGACATACAAGGTGTATTGGTTCTGGAAATGAGCCAACATGGCCTCTGTGTATTGGCTCCTAGGTGGTTTATTTCCCCACTGAAGACTGAGACCCATTAGCTGCAAAGCCCTCTGGCACCAAACTCAAATTTTATACATCCAATTATTTTTATAACAGTCCAAGCAAGCAGATTTTAGCCATTTAGAGCCTGTCGGCTTTGCATAACAAACTTCAACCAACAGCTATCACCCATTGATAAGATAGGGCCCTGTAGTTATAAGGCCTGTAGACTCGTTGCCACCCCTCAGAGTTCTCTGACCCAGAGGCTCCTCATAGTGCTACTGAGTGACACATACCACCTAGGCACGTAAGCCCCCTCCCAATACTCCTCTTCCTCCAGAAGGCCTGCTGTTCTCCTTCCTTTTGGTTGGTGGTCCATGAGGTGCTGCCCTCTGCACAGCCCCATGCTCTGAGGGGTTTCCCTTTCATGCAACCCTGTCCAAGCACCGTGCAATAAAGTTTGTGTGTTACTGCCTCTCACAGTCATTACTTCTCCTTGCTAAGATCAAACCCTACCACCTCCCACCCCACCTCAACAGTATTCCACAGACCAGGAGCATAACCAGGAGCTTGCTAGAAATGGAGAACCTTGGGCCCTGCCCACAGACCTACTGAGCCAGACTCTGTATGTTAATGAGTTCACTGCAGCTGTACACATTGCCACGAAAAATTTGTGTGCACATTGCAGTTAGAGACATGCTAGGCTAAGAGATTCTCGCTGGGGATTAATGTAGTAACCAAGCTCAATGCTCTAAAGGAATTTGTGTGACAAAGATGTCAACCCCATTTGAACTGAGAGAGACCCCTGTGTGTGTCCAATAATGCACTTCACTGACCCTTCCTTGTTTTCCTCAGTCTATAAAGTAGGCAGGTGTGAAACTGCAGGCTGCCAGGTATGACCCCCTTATACAGGGGATAGATACTTCATTAGGGGATAGAAACCCTGATACTTTGGCTCAGGCACATCCTAAGGGTGTATATCCCTTAGATGTCATGTACACACCCCTGCAGGCCAGACACTCCCCAACATACACACCCCCCCCACATAAGCACACTCCACTCATACCCACACAGGCATTTCAACACATCCAGGGCCTCCTGAGTGTTTATTCTGGGGAATGGATGCACAAAATAAATCTTTTGAATTCCACTAAATCAAATAAAATGGTCTCTTATAAAACACAGTGAGGGGCAGGGCCAAGAGACTCAGGCAGGAGGAGCCAGGAACAAAAGAATCCCTGCCACACAAAGGCACATGGATTCAGTGAGTGACTCTGAATGGGCTTCCTCTTCCCCGGAGTATCAAGGCTGAAACTCCAGGGTGCTGTACAGAAGGGAACATCCTAATTATTCCCCAGAAAAACCTGGGTGAGAAAGGTGCAATTTGCTTCTGCTTAATATGTCTGCATTTAGGAAGGTACACATGGTTACAAACTCTCTAAGTCTATTGTGCCTGTCTAGGATCTGGAAGTGAATTAAAAAACTGCTTTACAAACAAAAGATGTCATTAGTTCCATGCCATGAACTTCAACAATTTTTAGGAAAGTACCTCTGGTTCTTATTCAGAATTCATTTACTCCTACTTTGTACACAATTCTAAACATCCATGAGATTCAATTTCTCAGTGCATGAACAACTGTAAGCAACAACTTAGAAATAACCAAGTGGATTAGGGCAAAGTCATGGTAAGAAACTAGTAAAAGCAGCAATTACAGTGCCAGTGGGACCAGAGGTAAAGAAGTGCCAAAGAACAGCTGACCAGCAAAAATCAAAATGGCACTCAAGACTACTGAAAGGACCCATATAAACTCAAAAGCATCTATAGTAGGGACCCTGGGGACTGATACTACACCAGGCAATATTTTCATAGAAAACTATTAGTCATTGATAATCACAAATCCAGTTATGAGTATATCTAATACTTTCAGTTTAAGAATGACACTATTACATTTATGAATACTTTGTTTAAAAATAGGTTATTAAAAATGCTAAGGTCTTGACACAGAGTTTAGTTTCAATTTCATAGAAAATACATTAAAATGGAATAGCCCATCCTTCCATGAAAACCATTCAGTGTAGTACTGCTCTACTAAATCAGTTAAATCCTAATTCATCTGGCACTGAGGCATGTGAAAGTCTCTATTAATTGAGTGCACAGCTTCAGAATATCAGTTCAGCCAAAGGTAACTGGACAGCTGCAATGTGCCAAGCATGGTATTAGGTGCCAAAAATACAAGGATGAAAAAGAAGCTAACCCTTCTATCAAGAACATAGGAGCTCTCAAATGCCTTCTGAATAATCATGTGGTGGTGGGGGAAGGTACATCTATTCAGTATAGTTTGAGTGGGAGGGGCATTTTATGAAAGTGCCCCTTGGGTAATGACAATGATTTGTGTGTGACAGACGGAAACTCCCTAATTTCATGCACATTGGAATAGCTTTATTCATCTGCAGAGCCCTAGCCAAAGGAAGGCACCCATAAAGAATCAGAATATCTCCCCATTTTTTTAACCATGAGGAATAAAACGAATATGCAACTGTCTTTAACAACTTCCTCATACGAGAGAGAGAACAAATGAATTGAAGAATTCCCTTTCCTACATTTGCTGAGAGTAAATCATTGCTAGACTGGGACAAATTGCAGAAAGGTGGACATGCCCTGTCTCTTCTGGGAGGCAGAGAATCGAGAGAATGTAGATGCTCTGAATCTGCCTGATCCCCTCTTAGGGGCTAGCACAGACTGAGAAGAAACATATCTTCTACAACCCAGAAGGAGAAGATCAGGGACCTATGCCTCCCTGGAGCTTTGTGGGTATCCCTCCTACAAGGTGAGTGATGGATGGATGCAGGTCTTCATAATCCTCTCTTTGTGATCTTCACGTGATCTACACACACACACACACACACACACACACACACACACACACACACACACCTATCACATTCTAGCCACACAAAAAAAATGGACTCACAATGGTAAAACCTACAGCTGGAAGTATCTGAAAGAACATGGAGAAATTGAGGCCCACAGAAGCAAAGGCCCTTCTCCAATAGATGGCTTTCTAGATAACTACCTGAGATTTTTAGCTGCTTTTTGATTGGAAGATTTGCATTGTCTTTCTTACCTCTCTCCCTATCAAGGTCATCTTTTTGCAAAGGAAGAGAGGTAGGGAAAGATGAAGAAATAAAGGAAGTGTGGGAAGAATAAAGTGAAGGAAGATAGGAGAGAGGGAAGGAGGAAAAAGAGCCATTGAAGAAAGTTGATATGATTCAGTTAACTGCCTTTATTCTTTGAAAAATATTATAGAAGGAAGTAGTGTCATGACAGCCTAGAGGAAATCCAAGTGGCAGCAGCCTGGGACCCTGGCAGATCCCTCTCCACATCCATCCTGAAGTCAGCCTTCCCTTCCCTCCTCGCTTTCTTCTCCCACCCCCACCCCCACCAACCTACCTTCACTGAAGACAAAATCAGAGATGATGTCAAAGGGCTGGATGTGGACTGCAGACAGGATCATGGTGACTGTCTTCTGAGGATCGCTGGAGGCTAGTGAAATGGTCTGCTGAGCTTGACACTCATAGGACTTTCCAGCTGGGGTGACCAAGGCTGAGAGGTGATGTGAGTTGGCCGTGTGCTTCCCAGCTGCAGGGAAGACCCAAAGCAACTGTTAGGCCCCTCTCACTGGCAGAACCCCCTTGCTCCTACTAACCTCCGCAGCCAGAGTTGGCTCTTGCTTTTCAGCTCCAAACTCCCCTCTACTGTCACCTTGCCAGGGCTGAGACTCTTCTTGTAGCATCAGGTGGTGTCAAAGAACAAACACACCCGTGCCTTCATGAGCTCCTTAAACATTAACATGGAATTTGTGGAAATTTTAGAATTTTTTCTTAGAAGAGGAGCATGATACCTAAAAACCTTATTTACTCTGTAAAACATTACAACAGAGATTCCAAAGATGCAGAATAGGGACTTGATTTTTTACATTTCACACTGGGCCCCAAAGAATAAAATATCTTTCTCAAAGCATGTCTGATTTCTGGTGCCCTGGACAGATGGCCTGGCACACATGTATATACCCCTGGAGACCTATTTCCTTTTTCTCCTTTACTGACCTACTTTGTTTCCCAACCCCTGCCCCCCTTTTCCTTTTGTTTGTGGGGGAAGGGGCCCTAATTTAACCAGGAAAATGCTTGAATATGAATTTTTATGAAGATAAGGAAACACTTTTTTTGGTATGATATTAAAAGGGTATAAATGAAAAGTGACATGTCATATTTCATGGGATCAATATCTTTTCCTAACTCAGGTGTTCAGGTGACTGAAGGCCTCATCATGAGTAGATTCTATAATTTACAAAATAAATAAACAAATTTAAATGTGGTCTTCGGCAGAGCCTGCAAAGGCAAACATTGTTATTTGGGTAATGAACATTCCTCTGGCCATATTTTTGGAGAATCTGGGTGAGTTGTGGGAATGATGGGTAGAAAAAGCTAATAATTAGGCCACAGTTACAATGTGCTCTGGGTGGCTGCAGTTGATGACTGAAGATGGCGTGGGCCCTGCTGCCATGTGCAAAAAGATACTGAGGCCATCAGGCCCTGATGGAAAAAGGAAAGTCATTCTGCCCGCCTTCAAGTTTTGGCACATGGAAAAAAAAAAAAAAAAAAAAAACCCAGAAGCAGAAAAAAATATACACAGATTTGTTCTTCTCTGCACCTCCCTAAAGGACAAATCACAAGAGGTTGTCCTGAAGCTGCCAGAAGTCAACCCGTCACAGGAGACATCTCATTCGGCATCAGACCACGAACAACTGGCTGATTCTGGACGGGTTTTCTTGCGCGTCTACAACGCCAGAGGTCCAGAGGACCCACCAGCCGTTCCATTCCTCTGTCTTGGAGAACAAGCCAGAGAGGATTTGGCCTGGGAGCTCAAAGCCATGATCGGTTTCCAGAACATTTCCTAATTTCTTGAGGAATTCACTTCCCATGCCTGAGCTACTAGAGTGTGCACGCTTTCCCAGGCTCTCTCCCAGGTCTGCTGACCTCTACTCACCACTGACTGCGTCTTTAAAATGGGTCTTCTCGGCGGAGTCGTAGACAAACTGGACCTTGCTCAGCCTCCACGTTGCCTCGAGTCCCTTGGACGTGTTGTGACTTTCCTGCCAAGTGGGGGAGAAGTGCATCAACCTCCCCTGCGACTTCTGTGTGGAGAAACCGAAGGACGGCCCCTGCCCACACCCGCCCGGGAGTCTGCAACCCCTCTGCTCAGAGTTACCTTTACAAACAGCATTTTGAGTGTGTATGCGCGATCCACCCAGAACACCTGCAGCTCCGATTCGTTGTGGCCACAGCGGCCCTTCACCTCAGCTCCCCGGGTCAGTGAGATATCAGCCTGTTCCGTGATCAGCTGGGAACACAGATGCCCCGCACCCCCTCAGCGCACCCGGCCCTGAGGGGACTGTAAAGGGCGGCGCGTCCAAACTCCGGGTGGCACGCCTGGGCGCTCCCAGGTCCGGGAACATGCGGTTAGGTGCTGTACGTGCAGACCCCGCCGTTAGGGAAGCAGAGAGGGGGATTACTTTCAAAGCAGGCAGAGCAAGCAGAAGGCATTACAAGCCGGAATCCCCATGCAGCATTCAGGAGCAGCCTGCAGGGGCTCAGGGAGCAAGGCGGGCGACCCAGGTCTTCACGGGGCCTCGAGGGTAGGTGCCCTTCGCCCCTGGAGCCCTAGGAGCAAGCTGGGAGGGAAAAGGTTCCTTACATCAACATAATTGCTGGCCCACACATCGTAAGGGACAATAAATTTGGCTGCAAACTCTGCCATGAGACATGTCGTCCCATTTTCCCGCACCACAAATATATCTTTTTCAGGGTTAGTGGAAAGGCCTGAGAGATTTTCCACTTCTTGTTCTGCCATGATTCGAGCCGTTGTATCTGCAGGGGGGAAAAATCCTATCGGTTCCAGGCTCAGTGAGCCCAACCGTCTTGGGCAAGTGGGTGGAGATCGTGATCTGCCAGCTCTGGGCTGCCAAAGTTCCCTGACGACTGCTGTGCGCTCTGTGAGTTATTTCTCTAACCTAGGGCCAACAAATTCAACTCCGTTGTTGTTAATTTATAATAAAAAATTAAATTAAACATTAAGCCTTTACTAATTTATAACCACACTGGCCTTTTTCTTTATCTTAGGATTTTAAACCAAATCCTTCTTGTCAATGCTCTGACCCTATGAAGCAGGCCCGTATTACACTCTGTCTGGCATACAGGTGTGTGGGTCTCCGGGGAATTCCTTGCCACTAGCAGGAAGGCTCTCGGTCCCCTCCCCCACCTCAAAGGAAAAAGAAAAAGAAACCCCTGCAAAATGTAAGCTACTGACTTTACTATGCTGGCTCTAGTCTCCGCAGAGTACACTCTGCCCTCGCGGTCGCCGAAACGTTACTCACAGAACAGCATCAGGAGAACTCGAAGTCTATTCCAGCTGAGAACAGCTCTTCCTCGGAGATCCATGCCTGCTGTGCAGTGAATGAGGCCAGATGTGCTGCTGCAGAGGCCGTCCAGAGAGGGAATCCCTTAAAGTCGCCGCTGGAGTGAGCCGAGGTGAGCGAGGGGCGGGGGCGCCCAGAGGGAGGAGGTAGGGAGCGCGTGTTCTCTGAGCGCTGGCGAGGACTTGGTGTCCGGTGCCGCACCAACCGATGCAGGCTGAACACGAGTCTGCTCACTGCAGAGGAATAGAGCTCGCGGTGAGGGAGCTGTCCACGGCTACGAGTGCTGAAAGGAATAGGTTGTATTGCAGGAGCGATTGTAGCTTGGATTGTGCAGAGGATCAATGAAATTGGGGGCGGGGGACTCAAATTCTCCCTGAGTCTGTTTCCTGTTCTGCAGTTGAATCCACAAAGATGATTCTGTCCTGGGAAACTTAATAGTCTTATTCGATATCCCTACCAAGACCAGTTTAAATATCACAATCGCATCACAGGAATCCTGGCTTCTGAAAAATGCATCTGGCTCCTTAAAGAAAAGGGTAGAACACAAATTGTTGCTACTTTGGGGGGTGGAGGAGTAGACAGGAATAGAGAAGGAAAATGCTATGGCAACAGTTTCCTGCATTGGGAGACATCCGCTTCTCTTCCCTGCCCACAGTGAGCTCGTGGGTTCAAAGTTAAATTGACACCTCCTCAAAGGAGGCCACCAGTCAATGCAGTATATCAATTCAGGCTTATTTCCTGTGAGCTCTGCTCTCTGGTTGCATGAGGACTCTGAACTTTAGGGTCACCTACATACCCTCACTCATTATACTGTGATTATTCTGCCAAAAGCAATGTAAATGAACCTGGAGCTTGTGAGAGTTATCTAGGTTCTCTTAGAACAGTAATGTTGCATAGTTATGTAAACACACACGTGCACACACACTGATATTACTCTTTAGCTTCTGGTGGGACCAATAAACAAATATTACTTAGCTAATTCCTATATTTACATTCTTGGTAGCTTACTTTTTTCCCATAATTAACAATGAGAATACAGTTATTTCAGCAAGACATGCCTTTCTCATCAATTATAGTGATCTCCAAATATTTTATTTTTAGACAATTTTATTATGACTAATTAGTAATAATATAAGGTCATAAAACAATGTCATATTAAGGGGCAAATTACAAAGTATTTTCATGTGTGTTGTCAAATCTGATCCTTCTACAACCTCAGAAGGCAGGCAAGGGAAGATATACATTATTGTGGTTGTACATGTCCCAAAACTAAGGCTCAGAAAAATTAAATGACCTTCCTACATGTCACATGGTCAGTTAAAATTAAAATAGAAAAATCACATGCTTTAACTTTGTAGGGATCATCATATTTTCTTATATAATGCTCTGACTCCAAAACACACCATATCTTTATTTCCATAAGCATCTTTATTCAGTGACCAAATAACAAAATGAAATCTACAGTCTCTATTGTTAATTCACATTCCTGAAATGTATAGAATGCTGTTTTAAGTATAGTAATATTTTGACATAACATTTACTCCAAAGTGTCTATACAATTACTCTTTAAACTTATTCCTCTATTAATGATTAGATACATATTTTGACATCTTCACTTTTATCTCTGTTTTTATATTTCATCCAAACATTTCTCAAAAACTTTACATATATGATTATATGTAAAAGAATTAAGGAAAATTGTGATTAATATAAAATCAATTATTATCAGTTGAGAGTGGAAGCTGTAAAATTTATGTCATATTAGCAATTTTTCATGCTAGCAATTGTTAGAGTGGAAGCTGTAAAATTTATGTCATATTAGCAATTTTTCATGCTAGCAATTGTTATTTTTCTGTAGTGCTGTAAAAATGAGAAAACAATGAGACATGTGTAATAAAGCCAATGTATTCTCTCTCCCTCTCTTCCTCAAGTATTTTAATGAGAAAAGAAATAAATCAATTTCAGTTCAGGATTCATTATTTATTATTGCACAGATTTTAGTGTTCCTCATCTAAAAAAAAAAGTATAATAGCTCAGGGGATGGCTGGATAGGCCAAGTGAACCATTGAATATAAAGCATTCAAAACTAAAGAGAAATCAATTTAGTCCATCAATATTAACTGAAAACCTACTGCTTTCACTATGCTTAGGGCTTTGGAAACCCACAGATAAACAAATACTATTATACAAGTAGAAGAGACATCTGTAAAAGATTATGACAGTTTCTCTCATGAAACATTATTGTAAATATCCTCACTTTATAAGTTGTTAAAATATCAACTGAATTAATTGATAATTATCTGCTTTAAAAATAAAATATTAGATGGGAAGTAGCATTAGTCATTAATATTAAATTATTGTAGTTAATTTATAAATCAGATGGTGGTTCCTTTGACTATGGTTTCCTTCATATCTGACATAAATCATTGCTTTGTTGACACAAGAGAGTACTTGAAAGAGTTAAAAGAAAAAAGAAAGCAAAATTAACCCTTTCTTCCTAGGATAATCTTCAAAACAAAATTAACTTAGTAACTTTCTAGATGCTTAATCTTAAATATAGCTTACAAGTACCCATTAATTTATTCATTTTATCCTCAGTGATTCTTACATTGCAATTAAATTGAAACATTATACCTACAACTTTCACCTACATCAATTAAACAACTTTCTAATAATCCTTTAAAAAAACTTTAGTTATTTAAAATTACTGAAGAGGTGATAAAGGAGCAAAACTTACCATTAAATATGTTAAAATAGTAACACAGTTTTCATTCTTCCTCTCTGGAGCAGGAGAGAAAGCAGGAGGATCTGACATAAACAGGTACACCCATGTGGGTGTTGGCTGTGTCAGCTGTCATCATTGCTGCTGATGGCCAACACAACATGTCAGGGGTAAGTGTGACCAGACACGTTGGCTTTGGAATCTCCTCCAGATCCTCTAAGGCGTTTGAAGGATTCTCTTCAATTCTTGCATTTACTTACTGAATTAGCCTTTGTGAATCTCAAACCATTTAGTGAATTCTACTTTATATAAGTGGGAAATAAGTCCCTGCATGTATAGAACTTCATTTTGGATGGGAGAAAATATGAAGATAAATGAAGATGTGGAGTTGCCTGGCACAATATATGCATAAATATTTAGGGAAAGAAAATGTAAGACAGCCATCCCAGGGTGGGGTGGAATTGACCAAAGAAGGCCTCTTGGAGAAGATAGGTCTTGAAACAAGTAGACCTATTGTCCTGTCATGAAAGACAAGGAAGGACAATGCAGATGGAAGAAATATATGTTAAATAGGAGAGTCAGCACAAAGATGTAACTCTTTATCCTTTCATATTTATCAATTTTCAATAAAGAAGAAATTAGGCCCCAAAACCCACAATGCTTTGTGGACTGCATAACACCTATTTAACTCATTTATTTGATAGTTCACCCACATATGCAATGGCATATGCAAAATTATCCTAAATCAAATGAAATATTGAAGTTGTTAGGTATGTCTCTTTCTACTTGATTGCACAAGAAATTGACTTGTATTTGTAGAATCGAGACACTAAGTTACAAAACCGGAAAACAATGCTAATTAGACAACATATTTGTGAGCTTCAGAAGGGGAAATCTAGGTTTTGTTTGCAGCTGAAATTTGGCTTGTTAATATGTCAGTCCACAGTGAAATGTAAAAATGCAGTCTGGCTCTGCTGTCCCCATCTCCAGCAAGCATGCACGCTCATGCACACACACATGCAGAGAGAAAGAGAGAGAGAGAGCAGGGAGGAGAATGAATGAATATGGGAGAACAAATGGATAACAGAAACAAGGATAATTTAACTATATTGGACAAGATGTACACAGCTGTTATGCTAAAATTACTACTTAGTAAAACATTTTCTTGTGTTTAGATTATCACTGAACAAGTATTTCATTTAATTTAATCACTGCCTTTGAATACCTTTAAAATTCTTTCTAGGATAGCAACCCTTTTGGGGTAGGAACTGAAAAACTAATGTGTACACAATAATATTTTGTGCAGAAATTGCCAAACTCTGAGATATTTGAAAATAATCAGAAATCTGACTGAAAAATGCTAACTATTTGGAAAGAATAAAAAATTGAGTTTGGGCCTCCAATGCACTCAGTCCTTATGTTGTTGATGAAATACCCCTTATCCTGTCATTTCACTGGCCTCTTCTGCATCCACTTTAAGGAGACAAAAGAGTTGTTTCTGCAATGAGGGTAACTGCAGAGGAGACAAGGTACCAGAAAAGATCCCTTTCATTGGCAAAGTGTGTTTATGCTAAATTCTTAGAAAATGTTCTTTGATGAGTTTATTTAGAATAAATGCCTTCACATGCTGGAATGCAGGGCATACGGTCCATGTAACAAACCCTGAATAAGCAGATGGTGAAGCCAGGTCATCGTTCCTGAAAAGGTCAATAGTAAATAATTATTTTTCTTTCCCCAGCTAGGTATTAGTTTACTGTCTGTTATTTAGCACTAGCTTCAATGTGTAAATTTTTAGGCCATGGAGTACCATCCTCTTTGCTTTCCTAGCAGTGAGGAAAATCTTGACTCACAGCGGAAGACCTTTCTATAAAAAGAAAAGAGCCAATCAAGAAGTAAAATAAATTTTTTTAAAGAAGTATTTTCTCAAATAAATAACAACTACCTAAGGTAAGGGAGTCAGGTTCATTTACAATAGTTTGCTACCTGAATTCTGAGATAATGAAATGCCTTAAAACCATTTTAAGATGTGTGACAGGGATTCCTAGTCCCCAGTTAACTACTCTTTTAATTGTCTATTTGAAGTTATCTGCATGTTCACTTGAAGGTGAGTTGGAAGTGAGAAAATTAACATTAATTACCCTTGGGGGAGGGTGAGAGTGGGGTGGCCAGGGTGTTTCGCTTCAAAGGAAGCTTGGTTAGTGCACAGCTGGAGTCCTGAAATGCCCCAGGGTGTTCTTTTTGTTGTTGTTGTTGTTGTTTAATTTTAATTTTTATTGTTCAATTTGTTGTCCCAATTTTTCCCCTATTACTCTCCTCTGCCCTACCCACCACCCACCTCCCACATTCAGTCCTCCTTCTCCTTGTCTTCCCAGGTTGTTCTGATGTTCTAAGTTTAGTTTGTTTCTATGACTGTCGTGAAAATATTGCAAGACGCCCTGGCGACCGAAAACAGGAAAGGGGAAAGAGTCCGTTTTCAGTGCGCTACCTTAGTTATGACTTTATTACTCCACTAGAGACAACTTCTGGGAGGAGTGGCTACAACATGCCTTTTCTAAAAGATCCCTCCAGGACTAAACGTCGTCCTAGCAATTACTTTAGTTGGGAAGTGATCAGAGCAATTACTTTAGAAAAAAAATAATGCTGGGAATTCCATTATTAAAGTGTAGTATCTTAATGTACAAGAAGTATGAGCCGGTCGGGACCCACAGACTGCGGCCTACGGCGTTACCTTGGGTGGCACCTTGGCAGGTAGGCCTGGCTGCCCAGGACCAGGAGCTTCGCTGGCGCTCTGGCTGCGGACTCCAGCAGTGAAAGCTTCTTTCTGCGTGAGCGTAGGGAGCTGTGCGCTGCTGCGGACTCCTAGCCGCCCGCACCCTGAGCTAGAGACGACCTCAGGCTGGGAAGCTGCCGGTCGGTGCCTGGCTCCCAGGAAGGTCTCTCTGGCACATTTGCTTAGCTGCTCCCCGTGTAGAAGTGGGAGACAATGCCCTCGCCCAGTTGCAAAGATGAGGTCCACACCGGCTTCAGAGTCGAGAGACGGGATCATTTCCTGCGGGTTCAGCAAGTTCCGGTCACGGCGATAAGGGCTTTTGAGGACCATTAAAAAGAGGAAGAAAATTCCCGGCAGAAACTATCATTGGAGCTCCCACTCCCCGAAGGTCTAGGCAAACCCAGCTTTGGGGAGGGGAGAGTGGGCAATGACATCCCCGCGCTCTCCCGACCTCCCGCCTTTCTGATCCCTCCCCCACCCTAAGAAAAGTCCATAGAATTGGCAAGCGGGGGTGGGAGATGTAGGGAGTTAAACAGAGGAGAGGGAGGAGACCCGGTTACAGAGGCTTTGCTTCTCTCCTTCGCTCTCTCTCTTTTTCCTTTCTAAACCGCCAGTGCTGTGTTCGCACCGGAGGGAAATGGCCTCTAAGTGTTCCAACTGCCTAGTTTGAAGGGCCAAAGTAGGGAGGATGCCCCCCTCCAGGCCCAGTGCTGCGCGGGGATCCTCGCCGCGGGTGGGTCAGTTCCGGGACCCGGGAGAAGTTTTCCAAACCGAGAAAAGATTCTACTGAGGCTGAGTCGAAGGAGGCTGAGAGGCGCGCGCACAGCTCCTTTGGCGCTGCGGGGAGGAAATGGCCTCTGCAGGCCGGGCTGGGAACCGAAGGTGAGAAGGTGGACTGTCTCTAGGGGCCCCTATAGTAAGGTGCTTGGTCACCAAGGGAAACTCTGGCAGAGAGAAGTGGGACGGAAACCTACCCGAGCAAGAAGCTCAATGCTGGGAGGTTTGGGTTTTGTTTTGGTTTTTAATCTGTGGGGTGGGTGGCTGGAGGGAGGGCATTGTCTACCTACTCTAAACTGCACCTGGAAGAAAACCCCAATCTTCTACCTTAATGGGGGTCTCCAGCGACAAACTAGGGACCCAACTCTCAGCGGCAGGTCTTGGTCTGTAGAGGCTGAGCCAGGGCTCCTGCTGCACACCGCCGCCTCTTCCGCGGAGCCCGCCTGGGGTGCATCCCTAGGCTTCCAGAGGATGGTCTGTTACCGCCTCTTTCCGATTCTCCCAGGGACAGGGACAGCTAAGGCCCCGTACCCGAAAACAACGTGGAAACGTCCGATATTCTCTTCAAAGTAAAAACACTAAATCTCAAAATAAGGAAATGAAAACTGGACATTGGGATCTTTTTTCCTTGGTGACACCATAGTTACTTTTAATTCAAAAGCAAATTTGGTGAGCCCCAGTCTTGCCCTTGCCTGTGAGATCCCCCAGAACACTGCCTCTCCAGGTCTGTCTGCCAGAGGTGCCCGTCGCGTAGCAGCCCCATCGGCACCCAAGTATACAGCTCGAGGCTCAGACCTGTGTTTTCCCCACGAGGTTCTTTGTGTCTACAATTCTCCCGGGGCCGGACCCCCATCCCAGAAACAGCTGGGTCTAGAGAGGTTGTAGCCACCGCCTAGCCCACAGCTTCTGGACTCACAACCCAAATCAAACAGGCCTTGAAGCCCAGGTCACCAAAGCCACGGAGAGTAACGCGCCCGACCCCTGGCACGCGGAGGTCAGGAGTTTCGGTGGCTGCCGCTGCGCTCTATTCCGGGGTGACTTTGTGGAGGAGCACAGATGGGGGACGCCTCCGGCAGGCACTTTGGGCCAGCTGATGGATTGATTGCCTCATTTCCCGACTTGATGGGCCGGAACCTGGGCTGGCGGGGAGGTGGGGTGCGCATTGGCCGTGGGAGGTTCTGGGTGTTGACTTTTGGTTTGGGGATGGGAGTAGGAAAGGTGGAGGCAGTGCGGTATACCTGTCCCAGATAAAGACTCGAATACCCCCACCCCCACGAACGCGAAGTTATCCCTTCCCCCGTTTTCCGTTCCGGTCACCGCTCCACGTTTTCTCCCCGGTCCCCGACGACCTCGGGGCTGTGAGATCCGCGGCGGTCCCCGCGGGCTCCAGGCGCCGCGCCTCCTCTTCCACCTGGGGCCTCAGCGTCCCCCAGAGCAAGTCGCTGAGGGCAGTCATTCGGGGGAGACCGCGGAGGACAGGACTCTGCCTCCCGGTGCTCGGAAAGAGCACTGGGTTGGAGTGGGGCGTGAAAGCCGCAGTGCAGAGAGAAAAAAAGCCTCCATTCTGGGTCTATCAAAGGTCCAATTCTCGTCGCGGACAGGGGACACTGGACGAAGTAGGGGGTCAGGAGTTGAGGGTCCGAACAGCGGTGAAGTTGGTTGTAGAAGGGTGGGTGGAAAACGCACATTGAAACGCTTGCATCCCGGCCAGCGGTCAGACCCTCTAGCGTAGCCAAGAAAGCGGTGCGATCCTGGGGAGGGCAAAGTACCTTGTCCCTGCCCTGGCACCTGCACCGCACCTGAGCGTGGGAGCAGGATAGCCCAGGGAGAACTGGAGGCTGCGCTTAGGTGAGAGGACAGCAGAATGGAGAAAGTAGGTAGGGTCACTGGGGTTCCTGCTTTTGGGCCATAACTGTGAGTCATTTTACTTTCAACTTCCTGAATTTTTTCTTCAGGTCTCAAGAACTGGAACTCCGACTCTGCTCAAGACGTCCATCCTTGGCTGGGCCTTGAAGGATGCTAAGGGGGATCAGGTCTATGATCTCAGGAAATCCCCAATCTTTGTACCTGGGCAAAGTACCCTAACACATTCCTGCACCCCCTCCCCAGGTGCTGGGAAAGTTTCCACTCTCTAGGGAGTCAAGAAAGTGTCACA
Organism: Anoura caudifer; assembly: GCA_004027475.1. Taxonomy (NCBI): domain Eukaryota; kingdom Metazoa; phylum Chordata; class Mammalia; order Chiroptera; family Phyllostomidae; genus Anoura; species Anoura caudifer. The sequence continues at coordinate 1,965 of PVKU01013226.1, read as the reverse complement.
TGTGTTAGGGCCTCTGGACAAAGCACAACTCAGAGATCAAAGTGTGGTCCTTGGACCAGTAGCATCGCCTTCACCTGGATTCTATAGAATCTCAGGCCACACCTAACACTGAGGCATTGGAATCAGAACTACATTTAAAATGGCCATCCAGAAGAGTTGTGTGCCTCTAGTTGGAGAAGCCCTGGCCTAATTTACAGAGCCTGAGTTTAGCCACTGCTGACTTGTCCCACTGTGCATCTTTCAGCCTCTTCATCATCTGTCAAATGGAAGTTGTTTCTGAGGTCCGAGGGAACCTCTTAACACCCCAGGACCCACTTCAGACCAATGGAATTAGAATCTCTAGTTGGTGGAGCCCAAGTAGTAATACATTTTTGTGTCCACAGATGATTCTAACAGCAGCTAGTAATAACTAGTGGGGAAATACCCACTTTTACAGATTAGCTCAGATACAACCTGATCTCTGTGCAAGAAAGTACAATGGTTAAGACCTCTGGGCTGGGCTCTGGAGCTTGGTTCACTCTGGCTTCAAGTGTGGCCTTGACCAGCTGACTAACCTTGCTTGCCCTAGTTTCCTTATCCATAAAATGAAGTTGATAATGATGCCTACCACAAAGAGTGTGGTGCAGATTTAGAATCAGATCCTGCATCTGTAATTACCCAAGTAATACCGGTGCTTCTGGTCAGAGGGGATCACAGTTTGAGAGCCACAAAGCCAAATGAGTTGTCTGCTTTCAGAGAAATCTCAACAGCAGCACTGTCCAATTGAAATATAATGAAAATCACAATCATAATTTTAAATATTCTTGTAATCACATTTTATTTTTCCATATTTATTTATTTTAATTAAAATATATTTGACATATATTATGTAATGTTTAAGATGTACAAGATGTTGATTTGATACATTTACGTATTGTAGTATGATTGCAACTGTAGTGATAGTTAGTATCTCTATTATGTCACATAATTATCATTTCCTTTTTGTGGTGGGAATATTTAAAGTCTAGTCTCTTAGCAAGTTTGATTATTATGATACAGTGTTTTTGTCTCTATATATTTTGCACTAGATTTCTAGGACATAGGTATCTGCTAGTTGCAGGCTTGTACCCTTAAATAACCTCTCTCCTATTCCCTCAGCCCCTGGCCTCTTGTAACCATTATTTTATTCTCTGTTTTTATGTTTGGTAGCCATAGTTTTAAAAGTAAAAATTAATGGGTAAGATAAATTTTAATAATATATTTAAGCTAATATATACAACATATTCATATTTCAACTTTTAATTAATAAAAAATAGTGATGAGCTCTTATACATTTTGTATTCAATGTAGATATATTTTGTATTTTTGTAGTAAGTATTTAAGACCTGGTATTTCTAATCTAACAGCTACATTTCAAGTGCTCAAGAGCCACTGATGTCAGGTGCCTTCTGCAAGTAGACAGTGCAGGTCTAGAGAATTCCTTCAACTGGGAAGAAGTATATGTGGATTTCATTGTTCCCTTGAAAACTGTCCAGAGATGCACACAAACCAGAATGTCCAAATAGTTTTGTTTTTATACCACATTTGTTTGCGTTTACATGGGAGGCTGGGAGTGTGTGGAGAGGGAAGCAGGGACTCGGGAACAAAGGGGTAGGAGTAAGTCAGTCACTTGGGAGCTGTGAGACATGGGGCCACTCCATTATTGGTGTGCTCATCAGTCTGCTTCATGTTCTGAAAGGATGTGTAGTGGACATCCGTTGCTTTGCTTCTCCCATTCCTGGCACCCACATCTACTTTTCTTTAAACTTCCTTGTTTCCTTGGAGGAAACCCTGTGCCCAACTCACTGACTACATGGAATTCTGACAATGTTGAATCTGCCATTGACTCCTGATTTAGGGATCAATATCTGACCTTATGAGGGAGGATGAGGTGTTTCCTAGGGCTTGTAGGAAACATATTCTTTTTTTTTTTTTTTTTTTTTTTTT
>PVKU01013225.1:0-30237 GCA_004027475.1 Anoura caudifer | reverse complement strand
TTATTTAATAAAATAATTCAGTCTTTGAGTCTGAATCACTAAAAATTCATTCAAAGTGCAACTCCATTAAATCCTCAGCATTGGTTCTTCTTAATTCTATTTTTATATACTTAAGCATAGCTAAAAATTTCTAATGCCCTAAGAAATCATGACCATGACTCCTTATCTATCTATCCTGAGTATACTGGATTTGCATCCCCTGGCTGGAGCTGAGGACAAAGTGGGATCAGCTTTGGACTTGAAATGGAAAAAGTCAGCAAATCTATGTGTTGGCTCCATTGGAAATCTGGAAAAATTATATAAATATCATATATACATATGCACATGTGTGTATGGTGTATGTATATTTCTATACAGAAGATCAATATCTTCCTTATTTGAAGATAGTTGATATCAGCCCACCAAAAAAAAAAAAAAACAAAAAACAACAACAACAAAAATCCCACACAAAAGAGACAGCACAATTTCATTTAAGAAGAAAAAACATTGGGAAGATGAAACTATGTATGCAAATAAGTATATTTTCTTTTATACCTATAAAATATAGTTTTTTTAATATTTTATTTATTTATTTTTAGAGAGAGTGGAAGGTCAGGAGAAAGAGAGGGAGAGAAAGATCAATGTGTGGTTGCCTCTTGCAAACCCCCCACCAGGGACCTGGCCCTCAACCCAGGCATGTGCTCCAATGAGGAACTGAACCTGTGACCATTTGTTTCATAGGCCCATGCTCAATCCATTGAGATACACCAGCCAGGGTTAAAATATAGGTTTTAATATAGGTTTTAATTGCCCCAAGTACTAAATCTATCAATGACTAAGTACAGATAAAGTCCTAATATTTTGGGGGTGCTTTTTCTTTACAAATTTTATGATTGCATGGTATGTAATGTTCACATTTGCCTTTTTAGATGATCTTAAAATAGCCTTAGGTAAACAAAGAAACAAAAATAGTACCACAGTATGCCAAAGGCTTTGCCTAATCTTTTTTTTCTTTTCTTTTGTGGTGCCAATCCTGTCTCCTGTCCGTCCGTCCTTCCTTCCTTCCTTCCTTCCTTCCTTCCTTCCTTCCTTCCTTCCTTCCTTCCTTCAATACATGATTGCTAAAGTTTTGGGTGTGATTTTAATAATTCCTCAATATTACTATTAAGGACCCATGAAATATTGTACATTTTGGAAGAGCTGCAACTCCATTCTGTGATTGATTTACCATACAATTATACATATAGTATTGTTGAATGCAATATTTGCAAATAAGTTAGAGATGATTGACACATACATAATGTATGAGTGGAAAAGTTAAGTAGAGACAGATGATTGAATGGAGGCTGATTTTATAAGTATTTAGGACATTACTGCAGGGGTCCCCAACCTCTGGACCATGGACCGGTACCTGTCTCATCCTGTTAGGAACCAGGCTATACAGGAGAGGGTGAACTTGAATGTAATGCACTTGAATAACCTCCCACCCCTGTCTGTGGAAAAACTGTCTTTCAAGAAACCAGTCCCTGGTGCTAAAAAGATTGGGGACTGCTGCATCAGTGAATATATTCATGTTATAAAGACTCACATCTATACACATCTTCCTAAACTTAGGGACTTGAGTAATGAGATGCCCATGATTAGGGTATAAATTATACTCTGTTTCATCTTTTTTACTCAGCATATGTTATAGACATTCTTCCATATCAGTACATATAGAGCAGGCACAGACAAATCCACATAGCTTTTTGATGACAGAGGCAGACAGAGAGACCCTGAATCCTTGTTCAAGCTTTTTAAAAATTAATCTACACACCCATGGACATGGACAACGGTGTGAGGATTGACTGAGGAAGTGGGGGATGGGCTGGGTAGGGGGAAGCGAAGAGAGATAAATTGGGACAACTGAAATTGAGTACACAAGAAAATACTTTTAAAAGAACCTACTATAGTAAATGCTATGATAAACCTTAAAAATAAGTAATTAATCTACATATATACAAAATTCAATTTAAAAATGAATTATATTGGTATGTATTATGTACATTTTTCATTTTCCTACATTGCAATTCTTAATGAAGAATTGATAAACAAAGAAATCTGGTGCTGTTTAAATTGTTTGAGCAATTCTGTAGTTAGAATGCAATTGCTAGGAATTACACTTTGGTCAGAATACCACTTTTAACACCTGCTACCTTAAAAAAATATTTCTTTGCTTTCAAAGGAATAGCTGCAACATTTCTGATTCTACTTGCAATATATGGCCATTCAAAATCCATTACTGAAGAATGGAATTTAAAAGTTCATGTTACATTTTATACTCAAGAAAAACGCACTCATTTTGCAGCTAGAAAGATAGCACTACATAGAAGATGCATGGAAATTTTAAACGTATTTTAGCAAAATTACTTTTAAAATTTGAAAGGGAGATTTATGACACCATTACTCATTGTAATCACAACAATATTTTAAACAATTGTAAAATGCATATATTATTAGAGGCAAATAAGACATTAAAAAATACAGTGAAAAAAGATTCACAATGTAAGTCGAACTCCTACCCCCACCAACCAAAAAATAAAGTTCAGTTCTCACAATCCCAGAGCAAAGCTCTTACCCAAGTTAATTGCTTTCTTTTACTTAAATGTAGAATTTTAGGTCAGTTATGCTTAGTTCTTTTTTTTTTTTTTCCTGATCCCCAGAGATGTTTGCAATGGGACAGATTTTAAGGGGAAGTTCAGTATTGGCACTTCTTGCATAGTGGCTGCTATACTTCCTAGCCCATTATTTCTGAAATAAAGTCTTGAGTTGCTCTAGGAACAGAAGAATCTAAATGGAATTAGAAGATAGCAAAGTAACTTTGAAGTATCTGGTTTTATCATAAAGTTATGTATATGTTGTATTTTACCTCATAGTATATAGCTATGCCTCAACAAAACAAAAACCAAAGAATTGTTTAGGGGCTTTAAATAATAAGTGTCCTTGCGCTCAGCTGTATGGGTACTACATGAGCTGGTGTTACCTGCTTCTGGGCACACCCATATGCCTGAGAATCAGCTCTGTACAGTTAATCTAGGATGGCAATGGCTGAGATGTCAAAGATGAGCAAACTAAGATGTAGTAAAAAAAAATGAGAGAAAAAATCAAAATCACTTTACATCTCTCATCTTCCTTCTGGAACTAGCTGCTCCCCTGGGCATACCCATCCTATGGTGAAGGGAGAGGACAAGTCAGAGCAAGTGTGTGCTGGAAGTTTATGAATAGACCCATTCAAAAGTAAGAGCTTTTCCTTTATTTTAATTTAGATTCTAATTATAAAGACAATTCATACCTGAATATAAAGTACTTTGTAAATATAGCATTTTTATGGGTGTAAAACAATTTCAACTCATTATCTCATGTATTCTTTAAATTACTTAATACAAGTATAGGCCAAGTGGTAGTACTCATGTTAGGAATAAGGAAATTGTCTTTGAATAACTTGAATGGTTACAAAAAAAAAAAAAAAAGAGAGAGAGAGAGAGACCTTGAGAAAATCAAGGCAAGAACTCTGTTTTGAATGGCTAATTTATACCTCTTTCCACAGATATTTATTTTCTCTTTGGACAATTTCTCAGAATTCTTTCATTAGTTCTCACACCTTTAGCACAACAAAGAGATTCCAGAGAATCTTATTCTTTGACCAAAGTTTAGTCCCCAAGCTCAGTGATATCACCATGCTTTATCAGCCAAGTCTCTAAGCTACAGGAGCCACTGATCTGTGCTCTGACACACAGAAGCTAAACAAGTCTTTGAACAAATCATCCAATCTCTCAGACCCTCATCTTCCCAATATGTAAAATATGAATGCAGAACCTTGCCTCCTGGAGCCATTATAAATGTAAATAATGTAATATGGATTAAAATACTCATCACAGTCCCTGAAACATAGAGGGAACTGAATTTTATGTTCCTCACCTCCCAGGTAATATCCTCCATAAGCCCATAAATTCAATGTAACAATAAATCTGAGTCCAAGAACTTTTCTGATTTCAATTTTTTTTAAAGAAAGAAAGATTGGTGGGTGGATGGATGGATGGAAATGTTTAAATAAGCTGTACCAGATTTACTTTTTAAAAACTTTTCACATTGAAATAATTCCAAATTTGCAAGAAAGTGACAAAAACAGTACACAAAAACACTTTCTGAGCCATTTGAAAATGGCATGGTGCCCCATCCTCCCTACAAAATGATATCAACATTAGGAAATTACTTAGACATCCAACTCCATGCAACTCTTGCTAATTGTTCCAATATGAGGATCATGCATTACATTTGCCTGCCCTGTTTTGTGAGTCTCATCAATTGCAAGGAAATTTTCAGTCTTCCCTTGGCTTCCATGGCCTTTAAACTTTGGAAGATAGTCTACCAACTATGTGACAACACATCCCTCCATTTAGGTTTGTCTAATGTTTCCTCAAAATTATATCCAGTTTTTGTGCTTTTGGCAAGATTGTCACATGTTTTTCTTGTTTCATCCTGTCGTGCATTGCATCATATTGATTTATTCCGTTACTAATGGAATAATGTAAATATTCCATTACTAAGTTTGAATAGTTGTGATCATGTCTGCTGAGTTTTCCCAAAATAAAGTTAGTCACTTCTTATACAATTTGGCTAACAAATATTGTCAGGGGAGTTACTCTGAAACTATGTAAATATCAGACTCCTTAATTATGGGGGAACTCAAGAGTTGGAAATTTTAATTTTAGGCAATAGTTAATTAGCTTAGCAGTTAAGGCATGTAAAAAGCTATTGTTTCAGGAACTGAATACATGATCCATGCTGATTCTAGGAGACCACAAGAAATTTCACCTTTGTGCTCCAGGAGAACTGCAAATGATCAACATGGTATCTGAGACATTGTGTTCCAGGGAGAGACAACCTGATGCCCAGCATACAGATAAAGAAAATCATCCAGGACACAGGGATAAAGAATCACTGGTCAGCAGATGAAAGGATGCTAGGGAAATTGCCAGACTGCAGTTTTTATCTGACTTCTTTCCTGAATTCCAAATCCCTTACCTATATTTTTTCTTATAAAAAGGGTAGCTTAAAAGCAATGTAAAACCATCTTTGATGGTGCATAACCTGCCATCTTTTCAGATAGCCTGCCATCTGAATAAAGTGCCCATAAAGATTCAATGCTTGTCTCTACTTACTGGGGCTGGTGCTGAGAGGCATCACAAATGCTGACTTTTCTGGTTCCATTATCGATACTTAATTTGTGCCTTTATTCATTTATATCAGTTTGGATTCAAGATTTTTACTTGTATTCACTGGGTAGCAATCTCAGATATTGCCTACAGAAGCCCCAATGAATTGGCTCTTCTTTACCATGCTCCTATCATTCTCTGAGCCCTCCCTTTCTTTTTGGGAAAACAAAATGTTCAAGTACATCTTGCACTTTCCCTGTCCAGTCCAGTAATCAGCTATTTCCTCAAAAAGCCTGGTTCCTTCCAGTGATAAATGATATTTAGTAAGGACTGGATATTCAGAAACCAAGTTTTTCTCACTGCTATTGTGATGGTGATGTTCCTAAAACCTCTTGGTGGATGATAGAGCCAGGCAACATGTATGCATGTGTATTCACATACATATAGACATGATATTTATGTCTAAATTTATCTCTACCTGCATGTACATTCATTTTCATTTCCATATTTCTGCCTATCTATCTGTATTTGCTTCCTAGGACTACCATAACAAAATGGCACAGACTGAGTATCTTAAACATAAATTTATTTGCTCACTGTTCTGAAGGTTAGAAGTCCAAGATCAAGTATTAGCAGGTTTGGTTGACTTCTACTCCTTTCTCCTTAGCTTGCACATGCTTCCTCTGTGCACACATACACTTCACCTTTCTTTGTGTCTGAGTTTCCTCTTTTTTTATAGACACTAGTCAGAATCAATTAAGGCCCACCCATATCACCCTTTTTAAACTTAATTACCTTTTAAAGGTCCTATTTACTCTTTGAGGCACTGGGTATTAGGACTTCAACACTGTGAATTGGGGGAAGCACTATTTAGTCTCTAACACTATCAATCTAATTATGAGTTTACACTGATATCAGCAATTCCAAAATTAAATCGCAAGCCTTATTCTAGTTATCTTTCTTTCCATATTTTTAAAATATTTTCTTCAATAGTAGAAATCTGATTCCATTAATAATCAATATATTTACATATGGGACTATATAATCCACACACAATCAATCTCCTGTCCCAAGTTGTTAGCAGCCTAACTCCCACATCCCACTTTCGTTTCCTGGGTGGATGTCCTCCTTCCTTCTTCCTCCACTCAAGCCTCAAAACTGCAGGTTGCATGCTATACTGTCCATCCACCACCCAGTGTGCACACACACACACAGATATGCACTACCTAATTTGTTTGATTCCTTCCCAAATGCCTTTATAATTGTGTTTCCCCACATGATTTTCTGTAACAGAAGTAAAATCACATTGTTATGTTAAAGGATCCTTAGGACAGAAGGGGATGAGTTGGAACTGTGCTTTGGGAATTGCACAAAACTTCATCATGCAGTGCATACAGGCATTTCTTATCACTCAACTGTGAGACTTGCATGCCTGTGGCCATATGTGTTGGCTTTGTCCAGGCATAATGCTATATGTGAACTACCACTCCAAATGGAGACCATGGGCTGGTCAGTTGACTATACTATTTGGTAGTTATAATTTCAATTGTGAATGTTTTTTGATAGTTGAGAATTATACAGAATTCTCCCTTGCGTTTGAATAGAGTAAATCCAGTCCTAAGAGGTGTTCCCCTTTTCAGGGTACTAAGTCTAGGTTGAGGTCTGAGTAATGAAGCCCAGAACCCTGGTCCAGGAGTAAAGATTTACCCCATCAAAATAAATGCCACCTATGAGGATGTGGGAAAGCCCCTTGATTTTCTTCTGGCTGTCCTCCAAACTTTAGTGTTTGGTAGTCCCTCTTCTCACTTACCTAAAGTATAGCTTCTCTACCTACATGTTCTGAATAACAGTAACATAAATTGCAAAAAGGGAATGTTTTACCAACTTTATTACCTCAGATATTTTTCCTCTCGGAATCTCAAAAGGAAAATAGTTTTATTTTCTACTGCAAAGTGTGGAGATACTTTCTAAAATCTCAAATTCATTTTATACTTTTTAGAGTATCTGCTTGGCTTGCATATCCTTTTGCAGTTTACTGTTGCAGATTTAGAAGCTCACAGCCTTAGGTGTGGGCATAGAATGTAATCAACAGAATAATCCAGTACTCTGAAACATTGTATTAATAACAGGGAAGTTTCCTTATTAACCAGATAGAGTTAGAATTTGTTTAAACAGTGTAAAGATATTTTAAAAGGAAAAAGTAGATAGAACTCAGGCACTAATTATTACATTTGTTGTTATTCTGTTTTATTTTCAGCTAAATCTATAATTAACTTATGTAATCAGGATATAAGAAAGTCAGAGATTGTATATTTAAGATAGCAACCACAGCTAGAAGTAGGCAAAAAAGTTGCAAAGATGAACAGCACAAGTTTGTAAATCAGGGTGCTTTGGGTCCAAACTCTAATTCAGCCACTTTCTGGCTTTGGGGCTGGAAAAAAAATCACTTGAACTATAGTTTCAATTAAAAACCTGGGGAGATAAATTGAGATTTCACTAGACTGTGGTGAAAATCAAATGAAATCATGAATGCTCTTGCCTGGGCTGTAGAGACCTCTCATGACTATTATTAGTTTCATTATACAGAGATCTCTGGACTTCATTGATCCTCAATGAATGTCCTTTCTTCTCCTAAATTCTTGGTTACCTAACTGAATATGAAATATGTTTCCATATTAACAAACCTGTAAACACCAAGATAGCCTCTCTGGAAATTGTAGCAGCAACACTGCTGCCTCCTGATCCCCAAAATCAGTTATTTCAATAACTATCTATAATAGGATCACTGAAAATCTATTTAGAAGAGAGTTTCATAGTCATTCAGTTCAAGCCCCTTGACTTATGGAACAAGAAAGTGAGGTCAAGTGTAAAGGACTTCACTTCATCCAAAATCATAGAGTATATCAGTGATTTTCCATCTTTTTCATCTCATGGCACACATAAACTAATACTAAAATACTGTGGTGCATCAAAAGTTTTATTATTTGCTGATCTGACCAAAAATAGGTATAATGTTGATTCATTCACACTGGTCAGTGATTCTTATGATGGCTGTTGTCATTTTTTAGTTTGACGATCTAAAGGGAAAAGAGGTCAGTGCCTCTGACTAAATAGCTGGGTATCGTATGTTTTAAAAATTCTTGCAGCATACTGGCTGAAAATTGATGGAGCATATCAACACCATTATTTGGGGAAGAAAACATGTTATCAATATTACTGAAGATACAACTTTCTGTAAATCTAAAAATATATTTTAAAATAATCCTTAAGGAACTGAGAAGTATTTATTTTTTTCTACTTTATAGCTGTGCATTATTTTTGTGCAATTTAAAATGTGTATTTCCTAAAAGTAATCCCGGAGCTTCATATTGTACTCTTGGGATTCAAAATATTCTTAATAACTTAACTTACTTTTTGTCAGACTCTATTAAAAGAGCAAGGCAAGGCTCAATAGTAAAATGGGTGGTGAACTAATTAAGAAGAGGAGTCCCAATATGCAATACAATAACAATAAACAAAAAGTCACTCTCCTCCTTCAAGTCCCTAACCTGTCTATATAAATGCTCGGTCATACTTACTGTTTTGTTTTTAGAAGTGTTGTTACATATAACATCCTCATACACGCTGTCCATTCCATAAAAAGGTAGACAATGCATACCATCATTTTAATATCACAATATGTGATGTAAGCATATTCTACATAGGGCAATAATGATAGTAATTTTAATAATAATGATGATGTTTTACATTTAATTGCCATTTGTAGTTCACAGATTAATTCTAAATGGTACATATCATGTAATTTTCACTGAAGTTCAATAAGGTGATTTTATCAGCTAAACTTTTGCACACCCTCAAATATTCAACATATAATATATATGTTATATTCAACACATAAAATATGTTGAAATCCTAGTCCTCAGTGTGATAGTTTTAGAAGGTGGATCCTTTAGGAGGTGATTAGTTCTTGAGAGTGGAGCCACCTTGAATCAGTCTAGTGCTATTGAAAGAGATTTCAGAGAACTCTCTCCATCTTTCCACATGTGAGGACACAGCAAGAAGGTGGCCATCCATAAACCAGGAATCAGGTTTGCACCAGACACTGGATCTGTCAGCACACCAAGCTTGGCTTCCCAGCCCCAGAATTTGAGACATTTTTGTTGTTTATGAACCACCCAGTCTATGGTATTTTTATTATAGCAACCCGGACATACTGAGATAATGAAGATTGAATGCATTTTACAAATGAGTAACCAGAGGCTCCAAGAAAATTATCACCATGTTGAACTTCCAATCAGTATAGGATCCTACCTTTTACCTGTTATATTTTCCTTTATATTTACAGTGCTCACTTCTTCATGACAACTGTCTTTTTTCCCCTTTGGTGGAGTATCTTTATAATTATTTGAATAATACAACTTTAGTGATCTCAATTCTTTAATAAATTCTCTAATTAGTGCATTTAATAATTTAATAAAATAAATTTATAATAAATTATTTACTAATCCTCACTGTAACTAGGAACACTTGCAGTCCAAACAACATCCTGGAAAACCTGATGCCATCCTTTTACTAATCAGCAACCCAGACTAGACCCTGATGAACCCTCCATTAATTAAATAATCTCAAAATCTCTAGATTACAGAGTTTATGCTCCAACATGATAAACTATGTCATCAAATTTCATGGTATGGAGTTAAGCACTAGTCTGTTGTATCTGGATCCAAGCAAGAAAAAAACTGGGTCCTCAACAAGATTGTCAAGTTTTTAACCACTTTGAAAACAGGAAAGGGCAAAAATTCATCATAACTCTCTACTTTCAAGTCAAAGTCATCTCCTTTTGCCCATCCCCCCAAATGCATGTTCTCAAAAAAGAATAAAAATAAAAAGAAAAAATATGTTGCTTGAACAGTAGAGGAATTTTGACCCCTACCTCTATATAGTAAACATATTTGTTATGAGAAAGAGAGCTGTAGTCTGAGTCAGCCTTGTCAGATGGAAAGCAATTTCATTCCTGATTCGTCCCCCACCTGCCTCCTCCAACCCTGTTCCCTGGCTAATTCCAGTAAGCTGTCTTCCAACTTCAATTTCTCACACTTCTGGCACTTTACCAAAAGCTAGTTTTTATCCTGAAGTAGCCAACTAGTAATTTTGCTTGTTTTCTTGAGTCCATAAAATACTTAGTAAATCCAAAAGTTCAAGAAGAGTGTCACAAAATCTTTCTGAGTCATATGTCTGCTTTGTGAGAAACAGAAAAGCTAATCAATTATTAGATTGTGATTGAATTGTATAGTAAAATGATCTCACAAAAGATCTTTCTGAGTGGCTAAAGTAAGTTTAGCCTGCTATCAACATTTATAAAGTCAATATAATTCCACTTGTGGAACATCTCAAATTAGGTAACTTCCAAAACAATTTGAGTTCAAACTGTACTTGTTAATACAAGAGTGAATGTCAGTTTTCAAAAATAGATTAAAGATATTTGAAAACTGAATTCTTGTAAATTACATTTGGATTAAGTGCAGAGTGATAGAGCTTATCATTCAATGAAAAACTTGTGCCCTGTGATGGAAGGACGCCCTGTGCAGGCGTGGGTGGAGCCTGGCACCCTGAGCAGCTGGGAGAGGCACCCAGCCATCTGTGACCCTGAACTGAAATAAGCAGATTGGAAAATTATTATCTCATTTGTTTTATTAATCATTTAAAATGTATGTATAGCTAACATCGATTTCAATGTTTCATATTAGAAGAGCTTGGGGTCTTTATTTAAAAATTTGGTGATGTGTTCACAGAAATTAGTGGTATGGTAAAATTGGTTTTGTTATATGTTGTTTCACTTAAAGTCTCATTTTCCAAGAACCTATCAACAAGGTTAAGTAAAGACTTACTGTATTAATTTTGCAATACACACAATTCCACGTAAATTATGTTTAAACATGTATTTTTTGTATGGGGACCTAGTTCTATATAAAAACCTAGCCCTACATAATACCTTTTTGGCATGTCATCTCCCGCTTGTGGGCTCTTAGCACAGTTCTCTCCAGCCCTGTTTCTCTCCCAGCACAAGCAATTTTACTCTAACTGAATTTACAGCGTCCAGTTTTAGTAGAGGAACTCAGAAATTTTACAACCCTCCTATTAAAACCCCATTTTTCTTAAAATGTAAATCTTTATTATATTCACTTAACAAAAATGTTTTATTATTTTCTTTAATCCCCAGAAATTTATTACACAGTAATAGATAACTAATAGCAATCATAATTACAAATAACAGAATTTAATCTATTTGTAATGTATTGCATAGCTTTGTTGGGGTATAATTGGATGTGGTAAAATGCATATATAAAGTGTTCAATTTGACATTTTGTCATATGTATACACCTGTAAAATTGAAACCACAATTAAGAAATTGAACATAACAATCACCTCCAAAATTTCCCTTGTGCCTTTTTATAATTCCTACATATTGTCCTGCTTCAAATATTTCCTTCTGTTGAGAGTGGGAATCCCTATGGTCTTTGGTAGCATTCTAGTTCCATGAGATATTCCCTAAAGAAAGTACTTTGTGCTAAAACAAATAATATTGAGTGCAGGCTTCTTGAATGCTCTGGGAAACTTTTCTAGTGGGAGAAAAGGAACTAAGAGCTGAAACTGTCCTTTAAACTTTTATTACAAACCACTGCCCACACTTATTTGGCCATACTTCCTGACCACGCAGAACACTTGATCAGCAACCAATATAACTAACCTGCTCCCCAGCATCTGCCCCCAGGCTAGTGTCTGCTCTCTGCCTCATCTGATGCCAAGTGTTTTTAACTATACACAGTGTTACTGAATAACTCAGTTGCTTTTAACTGTGATAGTTCCATGTCTGGGAACTGCATAGAACAGTTTAAATATCACCTCATCTAGCACATGTTGCCCAACTGGTCCCTCATTTTCCTGGAACAGTTAATTATATCATCTGTGTGATACCAACACTCAGCACAGATTTCCTATACAGCACTTAACCCACTGTGATAAATTTGTTATAGATACATGCTTGTTATACAGTATGTGTGCATATAATTTTCTCTAAGAAATTGTTTTTTGATAAGAAAGGCCTTGTCTCATATTCCTATCTTTTGCATAAGGCCTAGGAACTCCTCAACACAAGATAAATATTTTTAAATTTCATGACAATGAGGAAAGAAGAGTTTGAAATCTTTTAAGAGTAAATGTGGAAATGAAAACATAGGTTCTTTAAAAACATGCCACTTTTTGAGAGTGCACATGATTCGGCATGTGGCATGTGTGTGCACGCAGACCGTGCTTCCATTGCAACCAGAGAGAGAGCGACCATATAATTCAATGTGAAAACTGAGGTGTTTTTGAGAGTGAAATTGCATTTCAAAAGTAATAAATTATATGTTTAGCAATAATTATTTATTAAGTTACCAATTGATTTATTATATTGGCAGATATAAAACATTTCTATGCAGAAAAGTATGTTCAGGAATAGAATTCTTTAAAAATATAAACACAAAATATCTTCTTTTGTTATATAATAACAATGCAAGGAAAATAAATAAAAAAATTATTATTTGGATGTTGAAAAAGTAATTATCAAAATAATCATTCCTAGTACATATCCATGCAAATTAATCAATTTTTGTTTATATTTGTCAGCAATATCATGTCGCTGGTATACTGAAGAATGCATCTGGGAAAAGATGTCATTGTTCTTTTAATTACCTGTAAGTATGTATATATTGAATTTTATGGATAATTGATTTTAAATTGTTGATACTTTTAATTGAATCCTCTATAGACTACACTATACCTTTAATTGAGAAAACACTTTTATTGAAGGTGCTATATTAAGTTCACAGTCAATTATTTTATGTGCAGGCTATATAATCTCAGCTCTATTTTCCTTTTTATAATAAAATGTACAAATATTTTAGCCCAAATATTTTCATTACTAATTTTTTGGCTTCAGTTTACGGCAACTTTCTTTGTCAATTATTTTTATAAGATTCAATTCAACAAATAAGTGGTGGCTATCATTCCTTTAAATATTTCACTAAATTAAGATACCATAAAATTTTAAGCTTTCTCAAATTAATGCCATTATAATATACAATATAAATTAATCCAACCAAAAACAACTCCATGAAAATTATTTTACCTTACATCAAAATATCCTGAAAAGCCAAAGTAAAATTCTAAATTCAATCCTATCCAACAGTTGCTTTCTTGTTTAATGTGTTCAGTTTTCCCCTTGCTTTTGCAGGGATACATTTCAATGTCACTCTTTTTTGTAACTCAAAATGATTTTTTTTTTTTGGAAGAAAATGCTTAGAAAACATGTTTACTAAAAAACAGTTCTGTAGGATTGCTGGATACTTAAGTTGATTTAAATTTTTTTAAAGCTTAACATTTCTAAAAATGATTAATAATGAACATTGCATAGAAAAACCAGGGCGATGAGGCTAAAATATATATTTGATAGTAAGCTTATCTTTGTCTCTAAAGTTACAATCATTAAGCATAATTATAAATTTTGACAACCATGGCTTCTCTTTCTATTGGTAGATTATTGAACAGTACTTAGACCCACTATAAATTGTGTGTGCAAAACAGTCTATTTTTGCTTCATAGTTTCCATAATTTAATAAAAACATTGCTTTTACCATGATACAATACTCCTTCAAAATTTCCATTTTTATTACTACTGTATGAAGAAACAAGTAGTTTCTCTTCATTGCTCAATGTTGAACTTTTATAAACAAAAATTCTTGTAGCTTTCAAATTTCTGTGGGATGCTTTACCTTCATTGGAAAGAACTTCCAAAACTTTTAGTTTGATTCCACGAATTCAATGAAATTCCATGTATTTTATTTTTATTTTTTATTGTTGTTCAAGTACAGTTGTCTCCATTTTCACCCTACCTCAGCCCCCTGCCCCTTCCATCCCCACCTCTCACCCTCAATCCTTCCCCGCTTTGGCTTTGTCCATGTGTCCTTTATACATGTTCTTTGATGGACCTTCCCCCATAAAGAGAAACCTTGCATTAAAGAACAAATTGACTTTCTCTTTAAAACATCAGATAGCACTAATATAAAACTGAAATTATTACCTGCTTACAAGTTGCATCTGTTAAAAAAGCCAAGACATTTACAACTAGTATGGTTTAATATTTTTCACTGAAATATTTGCAATAGAAAATGAGTGTAATTAATGTTAAAAATTATCATTTTACATAGTCATGCTTCAGTGCTAACCATGTTAATTTGTCATTTTCTGCAAAATCTCCTAAAATATCTAGTTTGTTTTGAAGTGGAAGCTGATGTATCTTTAGAAGATTTGCATCTTTGGGCTTCTGTACTGTCAGTATCATCACTCTGGCTCCCACAAGGGACACATACCAACATTTCACACAAACCACATGTTTATCATCAACTTTCTTATCTATTGAAATTCCTTAAACATGAACTTTTGGGCAATTGCTATTATAGAGACTTATTTTTAAAAAAATAAGCATTACCAAACAATAAACTAAATAAACAGTTATAGATTTACATGATAAAATAAATGAGAAAACCATTGTATCAATAACAGTCATACTACATTCTATACCTTCAACAGCTAGAGTTCTCAGCTGCTATTGCCCTATTTCACAATCTTCTAATATTTTCCCATGCTTCACTTCAACCCCCTCACACATGAGGTCTAGCATCTTCCTGAACCATGAAGATTTGGAACATGTCACAGAAATGGCTAATATTCCAAGTGTCCAGTGGGAACAATTCCACCCAGTACTTCTCCCCCAGACACCTGAAACCAGAGGAGTTAGCTGCCCCTAGTCACACCAGTCCATAAAGACTTAGTTATATCAGAAGCACACTGCATTCTAGCCTTCAGAGAGGGAGGTAGCTAGGTCTCATTTGGAAAGGAGTGTGAAAGCAGAGGTGGGTAATACCTGTACATCGTTCATGTTTAAGCATCTGTTACAATGAAAATTCAGCTCACTGTGTGTGTATCTCAGTCCTAGACTACATTAGAAGCTGAAAGTCAAAGCAAAAATTATTAAAATTTCATCATTATAAGTATTTCATTAAAGGTTAAAAAAAAAAAAAAACAGGAACAGGTGCTAAACCTAATGAGATACTAGGCAAAAAGTAAACCAGCTCTTTCCTGGGTTGTCTGGAATTCATGGTCCCCAAACAAAGAGGGGAATTGTAAGTAAAATATTTGTTAGGGTGAGAGATAATGTCTCTATGAATTTTCCTGGATTTTGCAATACTTTCTTTTACACCTACTAGGAAAGGTCAATCTTCTTCTTAAACTATGTAGTGACTGCATGGCTCAGATATGTTGGAAAAATGAAAATTTATTTTCACTCAGAACACCACTGGAAAATCCTTAATAACATGCCTCTTATGATGTTCTCTAAGATAGCAGAGAAAGATTCTGCCTTTTAACTATCTACCCTGCTAAGCCCATGATCCCTCTATTTGAAGGTAATCCTCCTGACTAGAGAATGTCAAGAATCCAGAAATGTGCATGGGTTAGAGATGCCCTCTTCAGTATTCCTGAGTACTGAGTACAGCTTCTGCTGGGATGCTAACCATAATGAGAGATCTAGTTCACAACTCTTATTCTATTTACTAATTATTCTAATCATTAGACTTTTAAAAAAATTCCTATTATATACTACCTGATCAAAACTTCCACCCCATGTTTACCATCTAGACCCAGCAGAATATGTAAAGCCTTCCAATGTGTCAGACCTCCATATATCTAGTCAGCTTCCCTCAAGCCTTCTTCTCTCAAACTTAAAGTTGCATCTATATATGCTTCCTAAATACTCATTCATTTATTAAAGAAGCAGTTATGAGGACTCATTTTGCCCAGAGCTCCAAGTCAGTTTGTAGGGGAACCCATTTAGAGATGCAACATGGCTCCATCAGGAAAGATGTCTGGGAAATGTTGGACTCTCTGCTTAGCCTTCTGTGACTCTTTAACTCTCTGTAGCCTCAGGCTTGGCTGACTACCCAGAAAAGTGGAATGCCACCCAAAGATAAACGCCCTGCCCCCAGGAAGAAGGTCAATGAATGTACAAGGTGTGATAACTGCCTGAGTTATCTGTTAATTTAGGAATACATTGTTCTTTCTGGTCTATGTGACTACCCACCATAGGATTTTATTGCTAACTTCCTATAAAAAAGGACCCTGTCATGAGAGGGGTGTGGATTCTTCCCAGCTGTCCAGCACTGGGAGCAGCTGCTTTGCTCATGTGTCTAAGTTTCTCTTACTAAAGCTCTTACAAATTTGAATAAGGCTATGTGTTATTTCTTCATAATTGATCCTGAATTTATACCTTTAGGGCTCTCTCCCAACACAGTTGTTCTTAATAGGCAAAATTGTACCACCATATACTCTCTTAGGTGATACTTAGCAACACAGAGACATTTATGTTGTCACGTTGGGAGGTGGAAGGTGGTACAGACATCTAGGGGGTAGAGACCAGACGTACTGCTTAAATACCCTATAATTTAGGGGTGGGCGAAAGATGGTGTACAGTTGTAATACAAATAAATAATACAACAATTAATAAAAGATAATAAGCATAAACTCTGTGTTTTGCATACTCACAACTGTAAACCTACTTTTGCCCCACCCTGTATATATGAAACAGCTCTTCCCACTCAACCCTTTGCCACCCACCCCCACAACACAACAAATAATTATCCAGTTCATATTGTCCATAGTCTGGACTAAAAAACCCTGTTTAAAAAAAAAACACATAAAATTACATCAGAAAGGGTCATAAACCCTGTCATTTACACAAACTGAAGGGAGAGAGGGAGGGAGGAAGGGAGGGAGGGAGGGAAAGAAAGAGTAAATGTACTTCATTAAGATCAAGTAGAGTGTGATTTTACTTTCCCTTGATTTGCACATTATAAATTGCTAAATAGTGGACAGCACAACAGTTTGCCTGTAAGGCTCACAGAGAGGAATATTGACTTCCGCAAATGCTCAAGAGAGTCAGGCAAAAGTCGCGTTTCTTTCAGCTGAAAGCAGTGTCTCCCTTTCACATCTAGGGATTCTAATATATAATCTAAATTGCTTTTATAAACCCTCTTATTTTTCAAATATAAAGAATGTATTAAGTACAAATATTTATTATAAACTGTTTAAGCACACGTCAGGATAATCAATCATCCAGATTAAGAAGTAGAATACTGCTAACATCCCAGAAGCCCCTACATTGCCCTCTCCCATCATGCCCTATTCCCAAACATAGCCACCATCATTATTCTTTTGATAAATATTTCCTTTCTTATCATGATGGTCTTACATTTATGTATTAATTTCTAAACAGTTAAGTTTACTAATTCCTTTTTTGGACTTTCCATGAATTGTGTTACCCTATAAGTATTATTTCTCATGTTTTCTCATTCACTTAAGATTTTTTCTTCAGGCATATCTAATCTGCTGCTCAATTCATCCATTTAGTCTTAACTTTAGTCATCATATTATATCTAGAAGTTTTATTTTTGTAAATTGTTAAAATCTATTCTGTTACTTTTTATAGTTTCACATTTCTGGGTAAATAAATTTACCTTTTATTTTGTTAAAAATAGCAAACAAGTCTGTTTTATCATATATATCTCACAATCCCCATATATAAAGCTCTTTGTCATTCTATTTTCTATTCTGTTAGTTCTACTGATTCTCATGCATGATACCCTATTTTCTTTGTGTTTCATTATATGTATATATATAATATATATATTTGACTATCTTTATGACTATCATATATATATATAATATATTTGACTATCTTTATGATGTTCTCTATGCTAAAAAAATCAGCAAAAATTAGAGGCTCAATATAAACTCATATTACTTTACAGAAGATTGCTTTGTGTTTTGAGGCATCAGGGAGCCCTGCCAGTCTATGAAAATTTTAAAATAAATTTATGCAAGTTTGAAATCAGCATGAAAACAGATTTCTATTACCTTATTCTTGAGGATTAGTCACTTCAGATACCAGTTAAAACTGGTAGACAATATGTTTAAAAATAGTCTATTAAACTCTATAATAGTCTATTAAATAGTCTAGTAAACTCTATAATTTTGGATATGTTCTGGAGTTTGATTTTTAGGCAGTTGGAAAAAAAAAGTTCAGATTTGGTTAGATGGGTAATTCTTTCATAAAAAGAGCACCTTCTTTGCCTTACTAACTTTTTTAGGTACTACTCCTGAATCAGTTTTGGAAATCTAACTTCTGACTTACTTTTTAGATTTGATATGCTTCTTAGAAGTTTTTAATCCAATCTTTTAAATTATTACCAGGAATTATTAAATAATAATTATCAGACTATTATTTGATCCAAGTAATCTTATCCAGCTTTATGTAAGTAGAATACTGATGCTATAATTTCTCATTTGTCATGATAGAAGAATAGATTTGGAAACACTACTATGTATCATGAATTAGTTCATTTTAAAAGTATGAGTAAGAATCTTTTCAATGAAAGAACTATCACTTAAATATAGAAGCTGAGTAGATCAGTGGATAAATGCAATTCCCAGTGAAAATTTCTTGTAATATAGTTTGATATCAAGTATTGTGATCCCTCCTACTTTGATCTTCTTTCACAAAATTTCTCAGGCTATTCCAGGTCATTTATGGTTCCATATAAATTTTAAAATGTTTGTTCTATATCTGTGAAATATGCCATTGGTATTTTAATGAGGATTGCATTGAATCTATAGATTGCTTTGTATAGTGTGGACATTTTGATGATGTTAATTCTTCCAATCCATGAACATAGTATATGCTTCCATTTATTTGTGTCTACCTTAATTTCTTTCTTCAGTGTTGTGCAGTTTTCTGAGTACAGGTCTTTTACCACCTTGGTAAGGTTTATTCCTACATACCTTATTTTTCTTGTTGCTATAGCAAATGGGATGATTTTCTTAATTTCTGTTTCTAATGTTTCATTGTTGGTGTACAAACATGTCTTTAATTTATGTCTTACAAGGCCATAGTAATCAAAACAGTTGGGTAGTGGTATAAGGACAAACACATAGAACAATGGAACAGAATGGAGAGCCCAGAAATAAACTCATGTCTCTATGGTCAATTAATATTCAACAAAGGGAACAGAAGCATAAAATGAAGGAAAAACAACCGCTTCAACAAATGGTGTTAAGACATCTGGGCAGCTACATGCAAAGAAGTAAAACTCAATCACCAACTTACACCATATACAATAAACTCAAGGTGGACAAAAGACTTAAATATAAGTTATGACACCATAAAAGCCCAAGAGGAGAATATAGGCAGGAAAATCTCAGATATTCCATGCAGCAATATTTTCACCGATATGTGCCCTAGAGCAAGGGACATAAAGGAAAGAATAAACAAATGGGACTTCATCAAAATAATAAAAAACTTCTGCATGACTAAAGGAAACACAGAAAAATAAAAAGAGAACCAACCAAATAGGAAAATATATTTGCAAATGATACCTCAGACAAGGGTCTGATCTCTAAAATATATAAAGAACTCCTATGAGTCCATTCCAAGAAGACAAATAATCCAATTAAAAAATGGGCGAAGGACTTGAACAGACACTTCTCCAAGGAGGACATACAGCAGGCTCAGAGACATATGAAAGAGACATATGAAAACATGTGATGTTTAGCATTGCTAGCCATCAAAGAGATGTAAATTACAACCATAATTAGATACCTCTTCATACTGGTCAGAATGGCTATTCTAACCAAATCAACAAACAAGAAGTGCTGGTGAGGTTGTGGAGAAAAGGGAAATTTAGTACACTGTTGGTGGGTTTAGTACACAGCAGACTGGTGCAGACACTGTGGAAAACAGTATAAAATTTCCTCAGAAAACTAAAAATTGAATTGCCTCTTGACCTGGCAATACCACTGCTAGGACTATACTATAGGAATCCTGAAACATCAGTTCAAAAGATCCTACGCACTCCAATGTTCACAGCAACACAATTTACAACAGTCAAATGCTGGAAGAAACCTAAGTGACCATCAATAAATGAGTGTATCAAAAAACTGTGGTACATTTAAAAAATGTAATACTAGGGAGCAGAAAGAAAGAAGGAGCTCCTACTCTTAGCAACAACATGGATGGAATTGGAGAGCATTATGCTAAGTGAAATAAGCTAGGCAGTGAAAGACAAATGCCATATGGTCTCACCTGTAAGTAAAACTTAATCAATAAAACAAAGAAGTGAGCAAAGAAGAACTAGAGATGTTGAAATAAAGAACAAATTAATAGTAATCAGAGGGGAGGTGGGAGGAGATAAAGTGGGGAAGGGAAAGGGTTTTCAGGAACATGTAGAAAGGACACATGTACAAAACCAGAGGATAGGATCAAGGGTAGGAAGTGGGGATGGCTGTGGTGGGGGGTGTGGTGGGAAGAAAATGAACACAACTGTACTTGAACAATAAAAAAAGTGGAAAAAAAGAAAGAACTCAAACAAACTGCTTTGAACCCTATTATGAAACAAAAGACTTCCAGTGTGGGTGCTTCAAGACTTCTGGAAAGGAATTATAGAATTTATAGCATTTTAACTAAAACTTTCTATATTAAAAAAACATAAATTTTGAAAACTGTTCTTCACTTTAAGAATAACTCTAACCTTACTTCTTAATGCATTTGAATATGTTACTAAGACTCTGAATATTGCTAAACTCTAGAAATGATAATATTTATATAATAGAGAGGTGTTTTCCTAGGTCTGGGGGTGATGATGGGGATTGGAAGGAAATAGCTAACAGGTGCAGGGTTTATTTTCTGAGTAATAAAAATATTCTAAAATTGATTAAGGTGATGAACATACAACTGTGTGAATATATAGAAATCTATTGAAATATACATTTTGAATAGGTAAATTGGATGGTAAATGGATTATATCTTAAAACTTAAAAATAGAAGACATCTTGTTATATTTATATTTCAGGTAAACAATAAATATTTTAATATACTTATAGAAGTACATTTTATGTTGCAGTCTAATATTAAAAAAAAACTACTTTCTGTTTACCCAAAGTTGAAATTTAATAGAGAACAATAAATCCAATAGTCCTGAGGCAGAGTTTAGAACTAAATTTCAGAGTCAAGTTGTGAGGAAAGATAAGCTGAGATATGAGAAACAGTGAGATGATAGAAATGGGTTCATGAAACATTATCATTTTACTCTCCCATTTCTTAGATAATGTTTTATCTAAGAAAACATTAGGTAAAAATAATGCCTTAAGGATTTTTTTGATGAAAGAGAGAGATTCCCACCCATTTCCTGGGATAGTGACTCCTGACTTTTTATTGTGTTGAAAATGGAGCCCCGAAAGAATACAGGATATAGACACATTTGAATTGGAATGTTGAAAGGCTTTTTAATGGCCTTTACCCTGTATTCACCTTGACTAAAATATCCCATAATGGGTGTGGACAGAAAACCATTTTATTCTATATATTCAACATTTACTCAACTTACACTAGATGCAAAGTCCATAACTAGCT
This sequence comes from Anoura caudifer, assembly GCA_004027475.1. Taxonomy (NCBI): domain Eukaryota; kingdom Metazoa; phylum Chordata; class Mammalia; order Chiroptera; family Phyllostomidae; genus Anoura; species Anoura caudifer. Next base: position 8,502 of record PVKU01013225.1, on the reverse strand, counting down.
TTGGGAGATTTGTAGGTAAATTAGAAAATCCATCTTTTCAAAGATCTTACAGACTAGTGTGGTGTATATAACCTAACAAATACTCCCAAAGCACAGTGTATCTACCATCACATTATTTTAAACTACTACAGTCTTAGTTTAGGCCTTAATCATCTCCCTTCCAGAGAGTTTCTATGCTTCCCTATATGTCTCACTAATGGTGATTTTCCCAAAACCATAGTGTTAGCTATGGCTTCACTGTCTTCAAAATTCTTTGTTGCCTACACATTGTCAATTGGATAAAGTTCTGTGTTGTCATGGGCAACTAGTCCTTCCCTGTTTTTTTCCCATCCTTACTCTCCTGCATCAACTCTTGAGTTTTTCCCCATCTACCTTAGGATACAACATGCACCAGGCTTTTCCAATGTCAAACCCATAACAAGATTATTTAAAGCCACATACCCTCTATGAGCAAGGGAATTATGTTAAACAAAACTTTTGCTCTTCAGGACATTCTGATGGATTTGAATATATAAAAGAGGGCCTTTAGGAGAGACTGTACAAGGCTAGGTGTACTAAGGACATGAAATGAAGCTGCTGTAGAATATCTCCAGGGGAGGGATGGAAAAAAAAATTTAAAGAAAATGAATGTCTTAAATACATGGGAATGTGTTTGCACTATTACTATGTAAATTCCTGTTATCATTTCCAATTCATAACCCCCCACATTGCTAAATCTTCAGTGTAACCTACTAAATTTAAATGGCTTTTAAGTTTGGGGGTTGGGGAAACTGAGGAAGGGGTGAACTTTCACAGCTGAGTCAATACAATAAGGAACAGAGAAAACAATCACAGGATATCATAGTAACTCAAATTTAGAGGACATCAAAGTTTGGAACCAGAACTGACTTTGACACTATAAACCCCCTAAGGACATGGGTGTACTTTGTAAAATTAAGGAGCATGGGATAGGGAACATGAGGCTATTTTATCAGATCTCAAGGGACAGAGGGACCTGATAAAGGAAATAAACCCATTAGACATAAACTGTTTTACAGTGCCTCAAGGTAGTATAGAATTATTCAAAAGATTCCTCTGAAAGTTATTGAGATCACATTGTAGACACATATGCCAGGAGTGAACATCTGGGGAAAAGCAATAGGATTACATTGATTCATAGGGGAGCACACATAATATCATTTCCCCTTGACCTCTATTGAGCTAGCTTCATTATCAAATCTCTCCGTGTTATGGGAGGCATTAATTTCTGAACTGTTCAGGCTGGTATGTGGATTTTTAGTATCAGGTGTCATCTATTACACCTCACAAAGGAATTTTTTGAATGTGAGCTTGCTGATAAAATCAAGAATCATTTCAACAAATGAGAAATTGCTCATTCAGACCAACCTTTCATCTACCTCTCTCTCTAGACCTTAATGGCCCAGTGTGAGATGCCCTTGAAGATAAAAACTTTGCCAGTGTTAATTTGTGCTGTGTAAACTTCTTCATATATCATAATAAAGTTGCAAGCCTAATAAAAAATTATTTCCACGTGCCAGTCTAAACAAAATATTTTTAAAGGAAAAGATGATTTTTAATGTTTATCTTTCCAAACATTCACGAATGAAATCTACGTATGTATGGGGAACATTTATTTCGAATGAAGATACTATTTGGTTGGGTTGTGATTTACTTATTGACAACTAGATTGAAAACTTCATGATGGCAGGGGTTTTACCTGGTCTGTTCACTGCTATGGCCTTAGCAGTAGCCATGAAATATGATATAAAAATAGCAATTGTCAAAGGAAGGGTTTAGCAAAGGATGTTGCCATTTAAACTGCACAATTGGTCATTTCCTTTGTTACATATAAGCAATTTAGAGTAATGAACATGGCCACAGAATTATAATGATAAATTTTAATTATAAAAATATAATTAAAACAATGTTGATGAAGGTTTATCATTTCCTATATTCAAGGTATATTTTTAGGTACATTATCTCATTTCCTGTATTACAATCATTTTATAGGCTAATGGAATTTAAGAAATGTCACAGGTAAATTGTAGTTTGAACATGAACCTAGGTCTTTCCTATCCGGATCCATACTCTTACTGTCTGTCCAAAGTGCCTCTCCATATGTATATGTGTATGTGTATGTGTATGTGTATCTATGTGTGTGCATATGTGTATATGCATGTATATGTATTGTATATGTACATACACACAGATCTGTCCCATGGGGAGGACTCTTGGGAAAAGAAACAGAAGCTGTCAAGACATAAGTTATAGCATAATGCTGCTTTTGTCTTTTCATTGCCCAGGTCAGGCCTCATAAAAAGCTTTTCATAAAAGAGACATTATCCATTATGAGCCAAATCTATACTTTGGTCAATAAGTGGTTAACAATGTGAATCTTAGAATAATTGCCTCAAATTTGTTTATCTAGCCATTGCATCACAACTTAAGACATGAACTATTTTCCCCCCTGCCACATTGCTTCCTCCACACTCCTCCACTCACCCACATTAATAAGGAATGAAAATTAGTGATGTTTGAGGACACATAACCAAATCTCACTTGGAAAAATTTCTTTTGTTAACATTGTGCGTACATACTTGTATCAGGATTGACTATGACACCAATTTTAGTTTAGGGATCATTGCACACTTAAGTAAGTCAACAACCTGGGGACAGTGTTCAAACTGAAAACTTCTATTCAGTAAATCAAATGAATAGTTATGCTTACCTTTCTTTAATAACAGATTAAAAGCACCAAGCTTATTTAACACATACACTTTTGTCTCCTTACTTTTATATTTTCACTATCAATAATGACTGCAATGAAAAATTGAAATGCAAAGAAAGAGTGTGTTTAGAAGCTGTTAGAATCTCATTAGGCCAGATGGTATCTATAAATGAAACACATTTCAACAGAGACCTAAGAAAAATTGGAGAAAATCACTCCAAAGTTTCATTTGAAGAATCTGTCAGATATAGAGTGTGATAATTTTGGGATAAAACCAAAGGCTTTTCTCTAAAAATAATCAGTACAGAATTCATTTGCATAGGTAGCATAGTAGATTATTATGAGGTTTTCGAAGGATTTTAAAAATCATTCAAAAATAAAATTAATAATATTACTTATGTGCTTTATTGACATTTTTATTCTCATTAATACTTTTGCTTATCTACATAAATGAGTTTTAGTGATGAAGGCCTTCTGATTTCTAACATTCAGTAGGTTATGTTTGTCACACATATTTTTCCTTTGAGATGACATTGGCTTCTTGGTCACCATTGCAAAAAGCATTTTAAAACAACTTTTATTCATTGATAATTTGAAAAATCCTAACAACAGAGAATGACATTTAGACATACCATTGTAATTTCTGAGCCAAAAAAGTAAAGAAGTAAAGAAATACATCTTGGTGTAAAGGTAATAAATTTGATTGATAAAGAAAATGTGAATTGCTGGTTAAGGAAAATCTTTCACTGAAACCTAGGAATGATTGAAGTTGGTTGTGGGTTTTACATTTTCATTTATCTAATCCATGATAAGGTCATTATGTGTTTTTTACATGCATGAATAATAACTTTTGAAATGCCTCCAATTTAGTGTATTATTTTTAGCATATTAGTAGGTTGGGTTTCTTTCCCATCACCCCCATCCATCAAAGGCTGGTTATGAGGCTGGCACTGGGAACAAGTAAGGATGAAAAAGCTGCCTGTTCTGGCCTAGGTATATTATGGTAAGTCCTAAATAGATGGGAGATGAAAGTAAATTAATATTTAAATTGTTCTGCTCTGGACTGTTTGAGAAAGAAACTAGGAATAGTAAGAGGATCGTGGGCAAATTGCATTGCCTGCTGTCCTTATTCTACCTCTACCAACACACACAAGCACATGATATTCAAGATATCAAAACACTGGCATCCACCATTCAAAATGGGCACAATGCTAGAAAGGGTGCTGTAGGACCCCTGTTGGGACAGGCCATGCAGGTTATTATGCAAGTGGCTATGACCAACCATCATGGGAGTTCTCCAGTGTTTTAACAACTGGTAGGGCATGCTGACACAGAGTGTTAACAATCATTCCTGAACCTGAGTGCTTTCAGGACCCAAACTCTTAGAGGTGAGACACTATGTGAACATATTCATTCCAGAGTAGGTGAATCCAAGAATTCTGGGAAAAGGGCACACTTGTCACTTAATGTGGAAGCTCCAGAAAACAGAGACCCTCTAGAAGAAAATGCCTTGCATCCATCCATCTTATGGCATGGCAGCTGTGACACAGAAGTGGTGCTACTAGATTAATCTAAGGTTTTTACAATTTTGTTGCATTTCAAAAATTTGGTAGGAGGGGAAATCAAGAGAAATACCAGATCAGTTATATACAAATAAAAGCTTAAGTCATGGCAATAAAAGTCACTTACAGCACACCCAATGAGTAATGTAAGCAGTTCTGTAGTGACCTTCTTGCACTTAGAAAACTTCCTAATTCTCATCCTTTCTCCCACTTATACATACTTGCTAAAAGAAAACAGTCCTGGGAGAAGAGAGTCCTCCCCACTCCACCCATTTCATACTGTTACATTAGTGTTTTCAAGCATCTGTTTTTATAGTATGCAAACCTCCTTAAACACAGTGATAGATTGCCTCAAACAATGACCATTTATATGTTTTGCGAGTATTCATCTTTATATGTATTGTTGCTATTCGGTTGTGTTGTATTTGTTTTTTATTTTGTTTAGTTAAATTGTTTATTTTCCCCTTTGAAATTAGACATAACAGGAAACTTAACCTTATGCAGTTCTCAGGGAAATATAAAATAAAAGCATATCAAGACACCACTAAATCTATAAAATCAAAAAGTTTTAGCATATGTGCACCAATGGGGTCACACAAACACTATTAGCTGGAGTGTAAATTTGTATCACCACTTTAAAACATAATTTCGCATTATCCAAGAGATACATACAGATAAGCCTACCCTACAATCCAGTGTTTTTATCCTAATATTCTCATTTCTCATAGCAAATAAAATAAACAACAATAAAAATGGAACAACATAGATATACAATAGCAAATGTAAATAGTTTGTGGTTAAAATAATAATAAAAAAAAACAAGCATAATATAACCAAAGACACTGAAATTGAGAAGGGGTTGATAGTCACCAGAGGGGAAAGGGGAGGGAAGTTCAGGGGGAAAGGGGAGGGATTTGGAGCAACAGTATAAAGGACACAGGGATAAAAACTAGTGGGAGTGGAAATGGGAGGGAGGTGGGGAGGGCGGGGGTGGTGGGCTGGAATGGGAGCAAAAGACAGAAAAGTATACAAGAACAACAATTAAAATTAAAAAAAATAAAAATAATAAATAAATAAATAAATAAAGTTGGAAAAATAATTCAAACACTTGCTGTTTGTTGATTTGTTTATTATGGCCATTCTGACTGGTGTGAAGAGGGATCTTATTGTAGTTTTAATTTGCATCTCTCTGATGGCTGGTGATGCTGAGCATCTTTTCAAATGTCTCTGGGCCCTCTGTATGTCCTCCTTGGAGGAGTGCCTGTTTAGATCCTTTGCCCATTTTTTAATTGGATTATTTGTCTTCCTGGGATGGACTCATAAGAGTTCTTTAAATATTTTGGAGATCAAACCCTTGTCTGAGGTATCATTTGCAAATATATTTCCCTATTTTGTTGGTTCCTTTCTTATTTTTCTGGTGTTTCCTTTAGCCATGCAGAAGTTTTTTTTATTTTGATGAAGTCCCATTTGTTTATTCTTTCCTTTATGTCCCTTGCTCTAGGGGACATATCGGTGAAAATATTGCTGCATGGAATATCTGAGATTTTCCTGCCTATGTTCTCCTCTAGAACTTTTATAGTGTCATGACATATATTTAAGTCTTTTGTTCACCTTGAGTTTATTGTATATGGTGTAAGTTGGTGATTGGGTTTCACTTCTTTGTGTGTAGCTGTCTAGATGTCTTAACAGCATTTGTTGAAGAGGCTGTTTTTACTTCATTTTACGCTTCTGTTCCCTTTGTTGAATATTAATTGACCATAGAAACATGGGTTTATTTCTGGGCTTCCTATTCTGTTCCATTGGTCTATGTGACTGTTCTTATGCCAATACCAGATTGTTTTGATTACTATGGCCTTGTAATATAGATTGATATCAGGTATTGTGATTCCTCCTACTTTGTTCTTCTTTCTCAAAAGTGCTGAGGCTATTTGGTGTCATTTATGGTTCCATATACATTTTTGAAATGTTTGCTCTTTATTTGTGAAATATGTCATTGGTAAGTACTGGTGAGGTTGTGCAGAAAATGGAACCCTAGTACACTGTTGGTGGGAATGCAGGCTGGTGTATACACTGTGGAAAACAGTACGGAATTTCCTCAGAAAATGAAAAATAAAACTGCTTTTTGACCTGGCAATTCCACTGCTGGTATTATACCCTAAGAACCCTGAAACACTAATTCAAAAGAACCTGTGCACATGAATGTTCAAAGAAGCACAATTTACAATAGTCAAGTGCTGGAAGCAACCTAAGTGCCCATCAGTTAATGAGTGGATCAAAAAACTGCAGTACATTTATACAATGGAATACTATGCAGGAGAAAGAAGGAACTCTTAGCCTTTGTGACAGCCAGTATAGAATTGGAGAGCATTATGCTAAGTGAAATAAGCCAGGTGGTAAAAGATAAACACTGTAGGATCTCACCTATAATTGGAACCTAATCAATAAAACAAACAAGGGAGCAAAAATATAACCAGAGACATTGAAATAAAAAACGAACTGACAGTAACCAGAGGGGATGGGGGAGGGGGACAATGGGGAAGTGGGTGGCGGTCATCAAGGAACATGTATAAAGTACCCATGTACCAAACCAAAGAGAGATAAGACTGAGGGTGGTAGTTTGGGGTGGGTGGAGCAGGGGAAGGTGGTAGTGGAAAAATGGAGACAATTGTACCTGAATAACACTATACAAATCGTAATAATAATTCAAACAGTAAAAGACTATAATGTAGTGTTAATGAAGAAATGCAACTATTTTTAAACAAATAATATTGAATGAAAAAGACAATGTAACAAAGGAATATAACTCCATTAAAAACAAAGTAAAAAACAAGTCATCATTATATAATTCTTTTCATTATATATATCAAATATGTGATATATGTATCATATATGATATATCATATACATATGGGTGTGTGTTTATGTATGTATTAAAGCTAAAGAGAAAAGCAAAGAAAAATTTATCAAAAATTCAGGCCAAAGACGTTAAAGAGTCATACAAAGGAGTGATGACAAGAGTTGTAACTGAAATGTCCTTTTCAAGTGGACCTTGGGTAGTTGGTGATTGTATAATTCTCATTTAAACTATAAATACATGGTATATATTGACATGAATCTTTCATAGATGTCATAATAGGCTCAAATATTTTTTAGAAAATTAAACAATAATAGTTAACTTCAACCTAGCGTGTGCATACCAATACCTATCTTAGTATTTTAATTTATATTTCTTAGAATTGTTACTGGCAAATTATTTTAGATATTCACTGGAGAATATAGGCACACTAAATTAGAGATGTGTTTTTTCCTAATCTTGAAAATGAAACACTTGGAAAGATATTTTTAAAGGGTACAAACTTACAACTGGAAGATGAATAAATCTGGAGATCTGATACACAATATAGGGATTATAGTCAACAGTGTTGTATATAATACTTCAAGTTACCAATATACTAGATTTTAAATACTCTCACCACAAAAAAGAAGTGATACATATCTGATGTGATAGAGGTGTTAGCTAAAGCTGCAGTGGTAAGAAAGTTGCAATATATCAGCAATTTTCAACCTTTTTTCATCCCATGGCACACATAAACTAATTACTAAAATTCTGCGGCACACCAAAAGTATATATTTTTTGCAGAGCTGACAAAAATAAGTATAATTTTGATTCATTCATATGAGATAACTAGTGTTGTGTTGGCAGCATTTTTTTTTTTTATTTGCCAGTCAACGGGAAAAGAGGTCAGGGCCCCTGACTAAATTAGTCAGGTATTGCATGTTTTAACAATTCTTGCAGCACACTGGTTGAAAATTGCTGGAATATACAAATGTATTAAGTCAACACTTTGTACACTTTATATTTATAGAACATCATGTATCCATTATATCTCAATTTAAAAAAAAAGAAACAATAACAAAAGTACAGTTCCTGAGATCACTTACATCTGCAACTTGAATGTGGCTACTATAACTCCTAACAGTAGCTCAACCATGGAAAGCTGACAGAAATTGTATTTTTTCCTAACTGGGGGTTGAGTTAGGTACGAGAAAACTTCAGGTGGTTAGTAGAATCCTGATAGGTTTTATTTATCAGACTCCCAGAACAAGGACAGCTGGGGCCATAGGAAGGATTTATTCTGTCTTCCTTTCTACTTCTCTGGTGTTTTATTAACAAATCCCCTGGCTATTTCCTGCATCTTAGAATTTCTGCAC
>PVKU01013224.1:0-30250 GCA_004027475.1 Anoura caudifer | reverse complement strand
GTTCCGCAGGGTGGGACAGCCCAGTCGCTGGGTAGTGAGGCTGTATGTGGGGGCGGGGTCCGAGAGGAAACAATGGTGCTTGCTCTGCTCACTCTCAGATTCTAGTCCCTTCTGCTGCTTCCCCTTCGCCTGGATTATCTGCGTGTGAATGTGGGACCACTTGGTCATCCAGCCACCTTGCTCAGCCTCACTGGGTCTTCACAGTTGCCGCCCTGTGCCCGGGGTCTGCTAGCCGCTGCCTGTGCACCTGGGATCTGTCAGCCACTGCTGCCTGCGTGCCCGGTCCGCACCTCCACTTTTTCCTGCCACGACTCTGCCCCTCTTACCAGTCTGGATGAATGGTTGTTGGACTTCCGAACAGTTCAATTTTCTATGAGTTCTGGTTGTTTTCTTGTTTCTAAATCTTTGTTGTCCTTAATTTTGGTTGTGAGAGGAGGCACAGTGTGTCTGCCTACGCCTCCATCTTGGCCGGAAGTCTGCTGAGGATGTTTTTGATAAGATACTGAGGTTTTCTTTTTTGAGAAAGGCAGAGCATGGAGAAATTTACCTGACTCTAGAGTGCTTATTTTTTCAGTCCCCTGAGCTTACATCACAGTACTTTACCATCAAAGCAAGAACTGCATGCTATGTAACTTTAATTGCCTTTAAATAAAACTGCTGTAAGCCTCTATAATTATAGTCAATATTCTTTGCATTAACATTTCACTGCTTCCCTAGGGTTTTCAGAGTGATTCACAAATAAACACATTCAACTTTAAATAGCTTATGAGGATTACAGAACCCAAAAGGTGAAAGAGGATATATCCTGCTTTCCAATTATTGAAAGCTTAGCAAATAGGAAAGCAGAGTCATCCATGGCCTAAGGTCTTCATCACCCTAGTCAGTGTTGTTACCAATAAGAAGTTATGGATCCAAGGAAAAGAAGGTTTAAGCTCATTGAGGCAAAGAGAATTATAGTTTTTGTTTGTTTTACTTCTTAGGAAGAAGGCTGATGGATAAAAAAATCTAGATTTGTAACTCGCCTCATCTGGTTTATAAGATTAGATTGAACTAGACCTCAGAATGAAAGGAAATCTCAAGAAAGTATAGAAAAAAATTTAAAGTTTCTTTTCTCAGTCACCTAGGGAAAACATATCATGGGACTGTTAGGAACGTAAAATACAGGTTTTCTTTTACCTGGAGAAAGTTCAACAATTGTAATTTGAGGAGAGGGCAGTTATAAGACAGGAGAGTTCCCTTTTAGAACATACCATTGGTGTCTGACTGGGCATTCTAGATAGTAGTGATTAGGACTCATTACCATTAATCAGTTACCTGGTTTCTGCAATAGGGAAGTCAGGTTTTGCTGGCTTGGCCCTAGCCAAATGGGTATCAGCAATGCTGGTAGAGATCTTAAGGGCTTAGGAATTTGTTAGAGTTAGAGCTTAGCTGAATTCTTGAATTTCCTTTTGATTCACTTATCAATAATGTTTTCAGATTTAAATTGTAATGGTGAAAGTATCCTTAACCTCAGCTTCCATGAAAATGATGATAATTGGAAAATTGTCTGGTTTATAAAGAGTCCATGGGTTGATTTTATTAGCAAGAAAGGTATTCTGCAAGTCTTATAAAATGCATATCTGTTTATTTACTAACAAATTGGTAAGGATACACATTCCTCTGTCTTCTTAGTTGTTGAGGGTGTGCATATGTTCTTTAAAGGGAGCTTCTCCTCTTTCCTTGATTGCCATGGAGCCAGGATTTGGCTTGTAAATTTCATGGGTACAAGAATTGAAATTCTTAGTCCCAGTCTACTTCTGCTTTTGCTTTTGGATATGGCTCATAGGCTTTCAGAGAGGGAGAAGCATGTTTGACTTAGTTAGCTTTAGATTTGATTCATTAATTTGAGTCTTTAGGAATCTTTAAAGGTATCAGAAAAGATGGTTGAAAGATTATAGTCCAATGATCAACTACGGCTAAGGCTCATGTGTGAGGCAGAAACTGCAAATGATCTCTTTTCTTCTAATAAAAGGTAATTACCAGGACTGCAGACTTTAAAAAAAACCCCAAAACAATTATAGACTCTTTCTACTTTCAACAATTGACCACAATTTTTCTTTCACTAGGAGAGGAGACTTCTACATGAAAGGGGTGTGAGCTTCCATTCCATGCCAAATTAAGCTTTTTTCCCTGGAGAGGAGGGGGGGGGTTGTCGTTGTTGTCATCGTCGTCATCCTTCTTCTTCTTCTTCTTTCTTCTTCTTCCTCTTCCTCCTCCTCCTCCTCTTCTTCTTCTTCTTCTTTTCTTCTTCTTCCTCTATTGTAATGACCAAAGTAAGATATACCTTCCCTCAGAATATTGCAGTTTGAAATGGAGAGCAAAGGTGAGGACATCCAAAATGGGAGTCTTAGGAGCTTGCCATGCGCTATTATTTCCATCAGTAGAGTGTGTCTTAGACTGTACTACTAGAAAAAGATATGGGGAAGGAGGAGGATTTTAAAAAGGGGCCCCTAATTCCTATCCCTTGTCACATTCTCTGTGTGGTAAATTCAAGGCAGTCTGCTACTCATCATGAAAAACCTTATAATTTACTCTTTTGGAGCTGGACAGGAAAAGATCTAAACAAAGGGCTGGATTGTGGGGCAGGAACCTGCTTAACTGATCTTGTTCTCTTTCCTTCCATCGTGTCATGGTCTGAACCTGGGTTTTCAGCTGAAAAAGAAGCAGGTGTATGTAGATAAGGTGGAGAAGATGCAGCAGGCCCTTGTACAACTCCAGGCAGCATGTGAAAAACGTGAGCAGCTGGAGCACCGTCTCCGGACACGGCTAGAGAGAGAACTGGAATCCCTTAGAATTCAACAGGTTTGGAAAACTTAAACATTCCTGATTGCTCATTTTTTTCCTTGGTGTTTGACATGAAGATAAAACAACAACAACAACAAAACACCTCATCCTCATCTTTAGGATTTTTGCCCTCATGATCTTACTCCAGAGTGCCTCCTAATTGTGAGGATGAAGCCTGCTTACTTAGCTTCCAATCCCAGCAAAATCCTTAATGCTATTATCTTGCACCTTTTATTTTTTTTACATGAACCCCAGAAACAGTAGACTCAATAAGATGTGAAGATGCTATACCAATAGACTCCCAATCATTTTAGAATTGGAAATGCTCTTTAGAATCATCTGGCCATACCCCTCCTCATTTTCACATGAACGAAAACCAAGACCCCCCAAAAATTGTATCACTCACTGAAAGTCAAACAAGAAGTCAGGGGCAAGGTAAAGACCATAGCCTAGATTTGTACTTCCCACTTTCATTGTGTACCATACAGGTAGTCAGGGATTGTGGTTTGTAAAACATTGATCCGCTTTCTGAGCAGCGTGACAATTTGATATGGCAAGCTTTTTTCCTGATTAAGGGAATCTCATATTCAAACCCAAGACAGATAGAAAGGGCTTAGGAGGAAAAAAATCCTTTTGCTTTGGAATCAGAATCCAAACTGAAGTGGCTTGGGCAATAATCCTTTCCAATACAGGGGCTTTTCAGATGGGACTTGCCCACCATGCTTCTTCTACTAATCTGAGAGGTCTTGGCATCTCCCCCAACAGCGCCAGGGCAACTCTCAGCCCACCAGTGTTTCGGAATACAATGCTGCTGCACTGATGGAGCTTCTTCGTGAGAAGGAGGAGAGAATCTTGGCCCTGGAAGCTGATATGACTAAGTGGGAGCAGAAGTATTTAGAGGAGAATGTGATGAGACATTTTGCTCTGGATGCTGCTGCAACTGTAGCTGCTCAGAGGTACGTACTTGGCTGGTAAAGTCACTCCTTGAAAGGCAGAGGATAGAGGTTGGGGGTTGGGGAGAGCAGAATGTTGACTAATTAATAGATTTTTCCAGTGTGTTCTTTTTTCTTCTACAATGTTCTGTTTTTCACCCCAGTTTCTGCTTAAGTGTGTTTTCTTTCATCTGGTTATGCAGGAACTGAATGATTATGGGGGCAGAGGGTCAGGGGTTTGAAAATGAAAGTTACATATAAACTTGTTGGAATGATAGTTCAGTTTTCCTCAGGAGCCAGAACAGTTGTAGATGGGACCAGCTGAACATTTGCACACCTGCTTTGCCAGAGCCACAATTTCTTTCAGCCACGTGTATAGGTTTCTTTGTTCAGTCCCCGAACTGGAGTGAAAAGCTCTCCAGAGAAATGCCACTAAGAAATGAAATGTCTCTTGGGAGTGGCTGCTGCCATTTGATAGCTCTGGCTCATCCAAGGTATGCCAAAGGCTATGCTTAACATGAATCCATCCCTGCCCTTTGAGAAGGTCTATATTTGAAGGCTACATTCTCTGTGTCCATGAGTCTATCACATGTAAGCCATCACATTCTATTTGATAAAGGAGGGGAAGGGGCAGGAGGATTTAAAAATGTTTTTACTTATTTGTCCCCCTTTTCACACTATAAACATTGACTTTTGATATTTGGAGGAAACAATGTCCTAATCTAGTTTGCCTGGCTCTCTGCTGTTCATAATCATCAGCTGGGAAAGGATGAAACAATGACAAACACTAGATACAAATCGAGATGATATGGGCTGTGGACATAAAGACAGAGCTTAGATCTGAGTTGGTATTCAAGGTGAGCTATAGCATATTGCACCCAGCTAGGTCTGTATCCAGAAAGTTACTAAGAACCACAGTGTTGTTTTTAATATTCTCCTGAACATAGTGAGCTGAAAGAGTATGAAAATGCTTGACAGACTTTGAGCTGGGATGTGTGTGTGGAGGGGACAGTTGATACATTTAGTTTTGAGTCTCTCTTTTGCCAAATCATAGGGAGGTCAGTTTAAGAGCTGGACTGGTAGTTTGTAAACCTATTCCCATTTCTCCAGGAAGGCATCATACATTTTTCTGATGTGCTCTACCTGTTTTTTCTGACATCCTCTGTAAACCATAAATAGATTAAAATCACCTATGTCTTGATTTTGAGTTCCTCATGGATTTAAGCTTATCTGTCTTTGTTTCTTGAGAACAGCGTGCTCAGTACATTCCAGTGTAGCAACAGAGTGCATAGAAACCCCTGCTATGCTAGAAAATGGTTGAGAAGTTTGTAGGTAGAGTAGAAGCAGAATTACTTCTAAGTTTAGCTCCTTACTCCCAAGGAAACACCTGTGCCCAGCACTTGTTCAGAATTTACTTGGGAAATCCTAACACTGAAAAGTAGATTTAAGGTAGTTTTGTTGTCTTTGGGCAGAAACTTAGAAAGATATGGTTCATGAAGTTATGCAATGTGGAAAAATGTTGAAAAGCCAGGATTCTTTGTACTGGGAGGTTCACTGCTGAAACTGACTTCAGAATAAGACTCCAGGTCAAGATGCAGGAAAGTGTGAGGAGGTTGTTACTGGGACCTGGTATGAACAAATGACTCCCCTTTCTTCCTTCCTGGAAAGTTTTGAGTATTAGGGGAAATCCCTTTCAAATGGATTTCTCTCCAGAATCTGTTGGCTTCCACAAGGTAGATTTAATTTAAATTGAATTCCTTTAAATCACCAGGTAGAAAGTTTTCTGTTTTGAGTAAAATGTGCATGCTTATCATTTAATACAAAAACAGCCCAGTTCCCTTTTAGTAGGAACACCTTATGATAGTGCTTCAGGCAAATGTTCCATATTGGGTCTGTGTGCCTTTTGAATGCCTATTATTCCAACCCATGGGAGAGATTGACAGATTGCATTCAAATTACTGTAAAAAACAAGGAATTGGGCTAGATGATTTCTTCAAATCCTTTCATTTCTAAAATTATACTGTGTTTACAAAGATAGTGTCCTTTAATGCTCTGCAATAGACATTGGTTTCCATTTCTTACTTTTTTCCTTTATAAGATTTCAAACTTGGAAAGTAACATTCAGAAAACTGTATTTCAGAACCTGTGGGCTCTTCTGCCTTCCCTTCCAACATCCTCTGCTATTCCTTTTCTGTCTGATGGCTTCACTCTCCCTCCAACAAGCCCTAAATATAGGTATTGACCAAGATCTGCTCTTTGTCTCTTTTTGTGGTAAAAGCTTTATACAGTATTATATTTTCTTCCAAAATAATTTTTAAATGCCCAGGATATTGGCTGCAGATGGAAAGTACCCAACATATATTTGAGTAAGAAAGGAAGGGGGAAAAAAGAAAGGAAAGAGAAAAGAAGAATGAAAGAAAAAAGGATATGCTTTCTAACTTTATAATTGAAATTCCTAAATCTAGTGCCCCATTTTAATGGCATGCTTGGGTTCTATGTATGAAGTATCCCCCCAGACACTGAATTTATTTATAAAATATTGTGTATTTATTCTTACATGTTTCAACTTCAGTCACCTTCAAAGTACTCTCCATTTGATGCAGTATACCTATTGAGACTTTTTTCCAGTGCTCAAAACAGTTTTTTTAAATAAATATTTTATTGTTGTTCTATTACAGAGAACAACTGTAATTTTTTCCCACTTTGCTTCCTGCACCCTCCCCTGGCTTCCACAGTCAATCCCCAACCTGTTGTCCATTTCTATGGGTTATTCATACATGTTCCTTGACTTGTCCCTTTCCCTTATTTCCATCCTTATCCTCCTTCTCCCTCCCCTCTGGTCATGGTCAGCCTTTGTTGTTGTGTCCATTAGGTTCCTCTTATAGGTGAGATCATACGGTATTTGAACTTGTCATCAATTTTGATACCCTTTAGTGCTTCTGTTGTTTTTTGTTTCACTTCTTCAACATTAGCAAAACGTTTCCCTTTGAAGGCTTTTTTTCTTCCAGGGAAACAAAAAATAGTCACTTGGGGAAAGATGGGGTGATTAGGAAGGGTGGAACATGGGGGTCATGCCATTTTTGGTCAAAATCTGCTGAACACTCAGTGTGGTGGGGCAGGTACACTCAAAAATCACCCAACATGAAATAGGTAAACACATTGAAAGAGTCTTCAAAAAAATTCACCGAAGCCAAAAATACCCTCTCACAACAACGCCAGCTGGTACACTGATACAAATGGGTTCCTAGAATACTCATCTAGTGGGGGAAGTCTGTACTACAAGGGACCTCTCCTCTGGAAGATAATTCCAGTTTGGGGGGGTTCCCCTACTATTCTTCTAGTATCTCACACTTAATATATTCCTGTGATAACAGCTCATATGTAAATAACAGTTTGCACAACTATAACATGTTTTTTTCTTCTTTTTTAAAAAGATTTTATTTATTTATTTTTAGAGAGAGGGGAAGGGAAGGTGAAGGAGAGGGAGAGAAATGTCAGTGTGTGGTTGCCTCTCACGTGTCCCGTACTGGGGACCTGGCCCGCAACCCAGGCATGTGCCCTGCCTGGGAATCGATCCAGCAACCTTTTGGTTTGCCTGCCCATGTTCAATACACTGAACTACACCAGCCAAGGCTGATATGCTGCTTGGATGGTATTATTGGTAGTTGTAGAATTTTTTCAATTCAGGTATTATTTACATATTAAAAATTCACCTATTATAAATATGGTTTCATGAATGTTAGTGACTGTATACACTTATGTAGCCACCACCACAACCAAAACAGTGGACACATTCCAAAGTGTCTTTGTTCGTCTTTAACTGAATCCCTTCCTCCCATACCTGCCCCCAGAAAGCCAATCTACTTTTTATTATTATAATTTTGCTTTTTGTAGAATGGCATGAAAAGAGTCATATAGTATGTACTCTTTTTGCTTGACTCCTTTCATTCAGCATAATTATTTTGAGATTCATCCAAGTTGATGAATGTATCAATGGTTTACTCCTTTTTATTGCTGAATAGTACGGATTTATCACAGTTGTTTATCCATTCACTTGATGATGATATTCAAATTGTTTCCAGTGTTTGGCCTTTGAAAATAATAAAATACAGATTTTTAACATAAGGATAGACAACTATCTTTCCTCAGGAGAGAATACATATTAGGTGATTTATTTATACCCCTTCCAACAGTTCGATTTTGTGAAGTGAGAAAGATGTCAAAGCAAGAAATCACATGGAGTATTTACTATGAGATACTCTTCTAAGCACTTTACAATTATTGCTCATCCTCACAGTAAGGAAACAGAGGCACAGTTTAAATAGTTTGCCCAAGATCACACACAGCTATCAAGAGACAGAAGATGCAGGATTTAAATCTACATTTTTGACACCTTAAACCACTATACTCTGCTGTCTCCCAGATATTGATGATTTCAAAGATAATGAAATAGGGATTATTACCTGTTCAAGGGTTGCTATTTGAGGCTTATTATTTCATCACTTAAAAATATTGTAAATAATCACATAATAGGACCTATAGTATGCCTCTGTGTTATTGTGTCCCTAGAGATTCCTCTCTAAATGCTTAATATAGACGAGGAAAATTATTACCAAGTAGGAGTTCAATCCCAGAAGAACCGAGTTGGCAGTGCAGATTTGTAGTTTCAGTTCACAAACAGTGAGTTTATTTCTGAAGAGCAGTAAAAGGATAAAAGATAGATCAACCATGTAATTTATGAGCTCACATTTATTAAATCAGGTTGTTACCTTTCTCAGAATTTTCAGGTTTTATTTTTATTTTGAGCAAAGCAAATCTGGAAAAGAAGGAAGAAAGGGAAACCAGGAGAAAGAAGCTGGTTACACATATTACGTGTGTCTACCTTTTCCTTCATTGTAGGCCTTTCTCAGTTTCCATTCTCAGCTTTTTTCCCATTCTCTATTGTCTTAGTTATCTTGTTCTGTACTGTAGCTTCAAATAGTAACTCTGATATCTCTAAAATTAAAGTTAGAATTTTCAACAACTTTTTAGATATTATTATATGTCTATTTATGTGACACCTTAATACCAGTGTACCTAAAATCAAAGCCCATTATAGTGTTTTTTGAAAAAAATCTCTCTTCAGTTTTCTGTCTCAGAAAATGTGTGGTATGCCATCTAGTGTAATCATTTGACTTAGAAACAACAAAGTTCTCATTCATTCTTCACTCACCCTAACATACAAATTTAAATAGTCTCTAAGTTCTAGCAAATGTGCCTTCCACATAGTCTGTTTCCATTTTCCTTTGCCACTTCACTGGTTTCTGTTTTCATTATCTCTTGCTGGGATTATTACAATATAACCTTTCTGACCAGTCTGCCCAAGTCTAGTATTATTGCTTCTTTAATCCCTCCATCACATTTCAGGAGGAGATAATGCCATCATATTAACACACAGCTGGGATCATTGCATTCCTCTTAAAAGGCTCTAATTATTTTCAGTGTCTGTTGGAGTAAAGTCCAAATTCATTTCTGTAATCATTAATTATTAACTTTTTTGTCTCCTCATAGAAGTTTCCTGCAGCCAGGGTCTAGTGTTATTCATGTCTAGCCACTCTCCAGCCTCCTAGTAACTTCACCTACAGCACTGTACTCATGGTTGAGTTCACATATTAAATAAACAAAATAATGTCCCCTATATGAAAACATGAACTTGAAGTTTACATGGCCACTTGATGTTAATTAGGAAGTCAGGGATGACATTCTAGTAAGCAGTGTAAGTAATGTGATGGGGATAACTGTTTTGGAGAAAGGAAGGAGCAAGAAAATGACTAGAGAGATAATTGCCAGAAACTGTTTACTTCAGAATTGGAGATGGGAGATGGCAAATTCAGGTATATAGGGTTTGGGATTTGCAGGTTGTGTTTTCAAGCTCAGCATTTTTTCTACTGATATGCATAAGGATTGTCCCACAGTATTGGAAGTTAGTACGTAAAGTTGCTCCTTCAAACTTTGTGCTTACTTGTTTTGGCCTAAGTCATTTGTTTAGTAGCCCATCTTTTAGAAAGAAGATTGATGTTGAAGGCTGTCCTGGCAGCTCTGTAGGAATTCAATAAGTGCCCCACATTTTCAGGCTCTATTCCTGAAGAGCTCACAGTGTTCATATCAATTAGCTGGCAGGGTTCTGAATCCTGCAAAGGGTCTTTTATGCAATGAACATGGCAATAAGCCAGCCCTGGCTCCCCTAGTGACAAACCATATGCTCAAGTTCCCAGTGTCCGTAGATACCATGCACTTTTTAGAGAGGTCTGGCTCTGAAGCCTCAGCCATCACCTTGGAACTCTGTACTGCAGGAATTGCCAGGATTATACCAAGAGCTGGAATTCTTTCAAGTCATACTCTTTTGAATGCTATTCACCTTCTACATATACTTTTCTCTGCTAATAATATATAACTTTGTTGAGTGCTTTTACTCTGTCTGGCATACTTCACATTCATCTCCTAAAGATCCCATAAGATATAGGCACAATTACTATTTCCATTTTACTTATGAGGAGACTGAGACTTTAAGCAGTTAACTGACTCCCTGAGTTCATAGAGTTTGTTAGTGGCAGTGTACTTGCGAAGGCTGGGACTTGACCCTGGTGTTGACTATAGTCAGAGCTCATGCTCTTAACACTATACAATGCCAGTTCTTCTTGGGTACTTTGAACACAAAGGCCATTCCTTTGTAGGTCTTCAAGTATGTGAACTGCACCAGAGCAAGTGTAGAATTTTGAGATGCTAAAATATTTTGAATTTAGCAAATCGTGAGAGCCACTGTAGTCCTTCCCCTTCTTACTTTCCAATTATTTCTGTATCTAAACAAATTGTTTCAGTCTTGCATGTAAGGCACAAGTGTTTGGAGGAACAGTATTTTTGCAGGACCACACCAAAATATCCCAACTTTCTGCCTCTTCATTCCATTGCCCCTTTACTCCCATCTGCACTGGTCACAATCTCTGAGCTAACACAACACAGCTAGCTGCCAGCAGAAAATATGCCTGGAGTTCTCCCACAGATGTGCATTCTCATAGGAAATACAATGAAGCGGTGCCAGGTCATTGTTTTCTCAGCCTATTGTCTGATTTCCTTTGAGAGCAATATAATTGCACCAATATTCTTCCTAATCTCTTTTCCTTTTCAAAGTTACTCAAATAAGGTCCAGTTTTCTTCATTTCATTTTCTTTTTTCTCTACTGCTAGTTGTAAATGAGCTAAAAGAATATGCATGACATGACTTATGACAGGATGAAAGATTTCCATATGTTTTTGACTTGTGCTATTTAGGCATCAGCCTTACCCGTGGGCTAAACCCTCTTCTTTTTCTCTTCTCTCTCACTCTTACACACACACACACACACACACACACACACACACACAGACACACACACTCTCTTTTCATTAATTATTCTTTGAGTCAGTGGCCTGAGACACTTTAAGATAGAACATGATGATCCTTCATGCTGTTGGGATGCTGGCAAGAGAACAGTCAGTTGGGGGAGACTCAATGGTTTGGAACCAGAATGTTTCAGATATACGTTATATAGGGATCACATGGCACGGACTCAGAGGTCCTGCTTCTCACTCAGCTCACGAGCCCTACCTGTTGATATGTCTATACTTTCTTACTCTCAGGTGTAGTTACTGCTGTTCATCTGTAGCAATAGCTGTTTAGTATGTTCTTCAACTTCCTTCAAAGTATAGCTTTTTATTTTATGACTATCTTGGGAATAAAATGGAAATACATAATATCTTATATGTAATATAATATAAAGTAGACATATAAATATCAATATATTTCCATCACCTGAGCATAATCTAAAAATCAGAAGATTTTGGATAATTGTTTGCTTGGTGTTGAAGGCAAACCCGTGCACACCTCTCATAGGACCCCTTACTGAGTTTTGCAGCTTCATCCATGCCAATGACCTCTTCTAACTCTGAAAGCTGGACTTTCCTATCTTGAAAGCTCTTATCAGTAAGTCACCCAGAAACCAATCATTCCTACTAAGTTTGATTTCAGTTTAGGGCTTTCACAGCAATGTCTTTGACTTAGGAAGGAGATAAGATTTATTGATTTTGCTGGCCTCCCATTATTATAACTGCCATTTTCCTTCCCAGGGACACAACAGTCATCAGTCACTCTCCTAACACCAGCTATGACACAGCTCTAGAAGCTCGCATTCAGAAGGAGGAGGAAGAAATCTTGATGGCCAATAAGCGTTGCCTTGATATGGAGGGCAGGTAAAATGTTGATCTGGACCCTGGTGGATCTGAGTATGGAGACCAAATAGGTCAATAGGGAAGGGCAAGCATCTTCATTCACAACTGGGAAACTGATAATGTACCCCCACCCACACCTACACCCCTGCCACCTTGTTACTCAGGATTTGAGATGCAATGACCTATACCCTGTATTCTCACTCACTGTGGAATTCCAAGTAGTATTTCTTTCCCCCATTGGCCTTGATAATTGCTTTCCATCTGCCCTCTGCCAGAGCTAAACTCTTGATATTTGCACTCTGGGGTATTCTTTCTAGCATTACACATCAGAGTGTTCAGTAAAAGGACATCCACTCATATGGTACCTGATGCCTCTTATAAACTCAAGATCATTTACTTATTACCTAAAGGTTGTGGCCCATCTATAGAAGTTCTCACCTTCTCACTGACTTCATTTCTGTTGACTCAGATTCTTTACTGTACCACCCACTGTTAGCAGTTTACTCTTATATACAGCTTTCTCTTCACCAATATTTTACTTTGGCTTCCTAAAATTTAAGTAACAACTCCTGGATGCTCTTCCCTATCCATTTGGATGTGCAGAAAGGTACTTTAAAACAAAAATGTAGCATACTCTCCCTTATTTTACAATTGAGAAATAACTAGGATCCCCTTTTGTCAAAAGAATAACAGAAGCTCAAGCCCATGTAGGCAGTGAAACCAGAACATGGAGATGGCAACATGGTATTTATATGTTTTTTGTCTTTGGCTCCCAGGATTAAGACCCTCCATGCCCAGATTATTGAGAAGGATGCCATGATTAAAGTACTCCAGCAGCGTTCCCGGAAGGAACCTAGTAAGACGGAGCAGCTGTCATCCATGCGGCCAGCAAAGTCTCTGATGTCCATTTCCAATGCTGGGTCTGGCTTGCTTTCCCACTCTACCATCCTGACTGGCACCGCTATCATGGAAGAGAAACGGGATGACAAGAGCTGGAAGGGGAGCCTAGGTAATGACAACAAATAAGGAAGATTAAAGTGACATGTTTTAGAGAGAGCTCTGACTTAGATATGTGCTCACACAGCAAGGGAAAGGAGTCGTGGTCCAGATTCTGGAGAGGAAGATTATAGGATTGAGGATTTGTCCTCCTGAGAAGCTAGCTGCATATCAGGAGCTCCCCCACACTGTGAAGTCTGACTGAGAGAGAACATTGGTTGAAGCCAAGGCCTTAGAAGATAAGAATCCTGAGTTCTATTTAGGTGGGAAGAAAAATGATTTTTCCTCTAAAAAAAAAATTCTCAGATTTGGCCTTTACCATATGGGATCTTTTGTCTGTGTTCAAAACCTATGCAGCCTTCCCTTCCTGCAGTAATTTTTTTTTAATATCAACTTTTTCTGTGTTCTTTTCTCCCATAAAATTCGAGGACTCAGAGTTCTTGTTAAGCTAACTGGAGCTGGGTGGCAGGTTTTTGTTACTAGAATGTTCTGATACGAGAATAGAATGTACTTTTTCAGTTCTTCCCTGTCCATTGCTTCCCCTCTAATCCAACCCCAGAAGTATTTAAGATGCCATGAGGCACATTGTTAGAGCCTGAGGAAATAAGCTGTGGTATTTTAGTTTTAGCTCTTTTTGTTGCTTCTAATACCTTTCTTGGTTTTCTGACACTTGCAGTGTCCTTTGGTTAGAGTAGGCATTTTGGGGACCATGGTCATGGTTAGAACCTTAGACCACAAAATTGTTATCCTACTCATCAGTGACTACAGACTTCTTCCACCAATCCTTTCAATCTGTCTAGTAATGGATGGTGTTGGTTATAAGTGGAACCAAATGGAAGCATTCTTACAGCTCAGTGGAAATCAATCACCGTTGGAAAAATAAATCACAACACCTACCCAAGACACTTAAAGGTTTAATATAATGTGTTGGGGCTTGGAGGATGAGAACCAGAAGGGATGTATCAAGTCTGAAGGAAAAGTTTAGCCATGATGGGAGGTGCCTGACAAACTGATTTTGGGGTTCACATGAGTACAAAGTAAAGAGTTAGACCCATTCATATTTCTCCTGAACTTCCTACAAGGAAAATGAGATAATGACATGTCTGTATTTGAATAAAATATAGTTTCCTAACCTTTTTCTGTCTTTCCTCTGTAGGCATTCTCCTGGGTGGAGACTACCGTGCAGACTCTGTCCCTTCTACACCTTCACCTGTGCCGCCCTCGACTCCCTTGCTCTCAGCTCACTCTAAGACAGGCAGCCGAGATTGCAGCACCCAGACAGAACGGGGAACTGAACCAAACAAAACTTCAGCTGTTACTCCCATCTCTATTCCTGCTACAGTTGCCACTGCCGCCACTGCTGCTGCCATCACTGCTAATGCTGCTACCAACACCACCACCATGGTAGCTGCTGCTCCAGTGGCTGTTGCTGCTGCTGCTGCCACTGCTGTCCCATCTTCAGCAACTGCTGCCGCTGCTGCTCTTGCTGCTGCTGTTTCTCCAGCTGCTGCTGTTCAGATTCCAGCTGTTGCTGCTACTGTGGTTGCTCCTACTGTTGCCACCGCTGCTGTTCAGATTGCTCCAGCTGCTCCAGCTCCAGTTTCAGCTCCGGTTCTGACTCCAACAGTGGCTCAGGCTTCTGCTCAGGCTCAGACTCAGACACCAACTCCATCTCCAGCTGCAGCTGCTAATCCAGCTCCAGCTCCAACTCCAGCTTTGGCTCAGGCTGAGGCTCCTGCAACTCCAGCTGCTGCTTGTGGACCACGGCATTTGTCTATACCAAATTTGACGTGTAATCCAGATAAGACAGGTAATAATTCTCTGTACCAGGTAGCTTTTGATTCTGCCCTCAATTACATATTTGTTTGTTGATGTCTGCTGTTCGGGCATAGTTGATAATTTGGAGGGAGGTTCTTCATATTCTAAAGAGGATTCATCAGAAGAGAGGAGGGTGGGGAGTTTGTAAATGACTTACCTGACACCAGGGTGAGAACAGGGATGAGTCAAGGCCTTTCTCCAAATAGAGGTAAATAAATAAATGTTCAGGTGAACAAGGCAGGGTGGCAAGCAAGTCTCGCTTGGCCATTGGCTTTATAAGTACTTTAAAGCTGTCCATTTCTAGAAATTTGTGTATTTATGCTGTCCCTAAGTGTTTTCTAATCTCTTCTTTCTATTTAGATGGTCCTGTTTTCCACTCCAGTACTCTGGAAAGAAAAGCTGCTGTTCAGATCCTGGGTCAAGAGCCTGATGCAGAAATGGTGGAATATCTCATCTAAATGGCCTAATCAGGAGCTGCAATTTATTAGCAAGAATGATTTTAATCATTTTTTCCCATTTGTTCTTATTTTGAGGGTGAGGACAAGGGTTGGGGGAATGTTTTTAAAGTGACTTTTTATTGAGACGTTATAGTACTTACATAGTACCATATGAACTCCAACTATTTTGGTACACTTAGAGAGTACCCCTAAAGGCAGATTAATCAGAATGTGCTCTAAAGATTATCACTTGGATTCATACAAATACTGGGATGTTAATAGCTGGATATACACCAAATATGTTCAGTGTGCTTAAACTTGTTTATCTTTTTCATATCCCAGATATTTTTTTCTTGAAGAGCACAGTAGGTTTAGAAGACAGTGTGTATCATGTAGTTCAGAAGTGGAAAGCCAGAGAGGATTTGACTGTGTGCTGTTTTGTGGAGTTACCATCTAATAGATAGCATCCAGAGAGTTCTTGCTTCAGTGTTATGAAAGGGAATAGTTTTGGGAGCCATGTAAACTGGAGGAAAGGCAGGGAGTATTGGGGTGTGGAAGGGTGCTAGAGCTAATTTTCCCTTCCAATTTTTCTGCTACCCTGTGCCAAAGGATTGTTTTTATCTTCATTTCAGTGGTACTTTGGAAGTAGATTCTTTTGGTTTCCTCTTGGAGGTTCATATATTCATATATATACTCTGGAGTAATTTATGCATTTGGGTAATTAATATATTGCTTTCAGCTGCTAGGACAGTAAATTAGCTGAAACTTACTCTTTTAGTGGCCTTGATGGAGAATTGCATGAGGGGCTTGCTATATGTAGACCTTTGTGGTCTGTGTCTAGCCATGAATAGCTTGCTTGCCTTTCCTGAGACCAATCTACTTAATGTCTGTTTTCTTCTTTAGCGCAAATTCGCTGGCTGTGTCACCAGTCTCAAATTGCCAATCATTTGCAAAAGGAGGAGGCATTTTTGGTGACAGGTTGAATGCTTTGAATTTCTGGTGACTATTTTGAAATAACTCATTTTGTTTTCCTAAATTCTTAGGCATATTTGATTATCACCTCCAAGGGAATAGCATCAGAAGCCCAAAGTACTATGCTGCAGTGGGAGAGAGGTGGGATGCAGCAGTGTCCTCAGCTACCTCTTCTCATGGCCAGTGACTCCATCTTGGAATACTTATGTAGAGCAGCAGGAGATGCACATGTGGACAGGGACCAAGGAGGTCATGGCTCCAAGCTTGGCCTAAGGGTTGGCTCCAGGGACACAGAAGGGCTGCCTCTTGCCACAGGTCCCTGCTCTGTGTCATTTACCCTTCATTAAGATGATAAATTCACATTCAATGTCAATATCAGTTTTCAAGTGGTATGGGGGGGGTGTGGGGAATGGGAGAAATATGTAAGGGTGAGGGGAAGAAGTTTGGGGCTCTGTTAGTTAGAAACCAGATTAATAGAAGAATAGGTCTGATACATTACATTCTGAGGCATAGTGGCTGGAAGGAACTTTAGCAATACAATAGCCCTACCCCATCATTTTAGTGATGAGGAATCTGACATCTGGAGAGTTTAAGTGTCTTTTTAAGATCATACAGCACAGCTTTCCACTCTGCCAAATACTATGCTTATTTTGGGAAACACTCATATATAAAAAGCCCCATTTTAAGAAAAGGTATTTTCACAGTCCAGGGCATATGAATTTTCTAAAATGTTCTTGCCTTGAGGAGATTCTCTGGGGTTCTGAGTTCCTGTCTTGCCACTCCTGCAATGCCTTGTGCAAGGTTTTCCTCTTTCCTGACTCTGACTTCAGTATAGAGTCACATGAAACATCTGCCATAAGAAATCAACCTCACTTCTGTTGCTATGAGATTGGCTGTCTTGGATTATTTTACAGGGTTCCTCTGTAAGTATAGGAATGACCTATTTAATAGTATTCTTGTGTCATTCCTAATTACCTTCCAAAGAAATGATTTTGTGTGGGGGCAAGGAAGAGATAAGAGGGAAAGGGATGTGATTTTCTTTTAGCCAGTCTGGACATTTTAAATATCAAAGTGATTATCCTTCACATTAGTCCTCAGTTATTAAGTGAATCCCAAATAGAAATTAAAAGTAAAGTTGTGTTCCTACTCATTTGTACTATCCTTTAGTAATGGGGGCGGGGGGAGAACTTTAAATAGTAAAAACAACAAGTAGCAAACTTTAGGACTGCTACTTTCTGTCTAATGAAATAAGTAAAAGTAAAAATCAACCTTTTCATTTACTCTCTCTATGGTTATAACATATTGCCAGAATTTTTGCTAGCTCTGGGAGCCATGGTTTTAATTACATTCTGTAAGGTGACAAATGTCATGCATTCCACACTATGTGGCAGCCATCTCTTTAGGTTCATATGTTTGGGGGAAAGGAGGAAATTCTTAGTTAAGTATCATTTTGAACTTTCCACAACATCTCTGCCCCATCACACCAGAGGGGGTCCTTTTTGGCTCAGTTTTTAATCCTAGGTAATTTGCTAAAATAAATTGCACATCTAAGAGATGGAAGAAGTCCATGTCAGTGTATTATGTTTACGAAGAAGATAGATTAAGCCTTTTTAGAAGGTTGCTAATAGGTATCATTTTTAAAATTCAGGTTCATGGGAGTAATCTCAAGATAGCCACCTTTTTACAATTGTGTCAATGTGATATTTGGGGGATCTTTCTGCACTCCCACTTATCTATGCATTTTACTGGCACCTCAGAACAGGAGGGTGACCTTGTTGTCTTATACTGCAAGGCGGTCTCTGGGGACCTTCTAAGTCAGATTTACTTCAATGTCCCATGTACAGAAAAACTTCATTAGAACAAACTTTACTTGATATAAAATTTTTATTAACATTTTTTTATTAAAGTAGCTTGAGTTTTCTTATAAAATCATGTATCTTGATTGTTGTTTTAATGAAGGATTTGTTTTCAGTGCTGCTTTGAGCTTCAGGATGAGAGGACAGCAGGAACTTGAGATACCTGCCATCATCTGCCATAGGACACATGCTAAGAGACCTGTCACATTCTCATTTTCTTATTACACAGTTGGGTATGTACCACAATTGGAAAATGAACAAACTTATTGTGGAAACTACTTTTTATAAAAAGTCTAAACACTAATAATGTGGCAACTTAAAGTGTATACTTATGCACTAATTTTTATGCATTATATCCTCATGTCTGTTAGCCATACAATCTCCTGTTATCTCAATTGCTCATTCCCATATAGAATATGTTACTTAAATGTGTGCATTCTTACTGAACATGTTTTCAAAGGAAGGCATCAGCCATGGACTAATTGCCACCAATTTCAACACAGCATGATCCTTGGAATGTATCTTCCAAGTGCCATCCATTATCAATAGGACCAGTGTTTTGAAGTTTGTTTGTTTTTTTTTTCGGGTAGCAGCAATGGGTTACATAAAGCCATCAAACCTCTTTCTGACATCCCTTTTGATTAACAGCATGTGTTTGTAAAATGGATAGCTGGGGGTGGCAGATGGCTAGAGAAGAATCACCTTTGGTTTGAAATGTATGTGGCCCCATAATGATTAAGACCCCATTCTGTAATCAACTGAGCTAGTTCCAATAAAATTAAGCAGGTTTGAATCCACTTTGTGCCTATCTTTTCACTGACAATAAAGTTAGCTATTTTAAAATGCATTACTGTGTGGAAAATGCTTTGGTGTTTACCCGACAGATGTTTTATTTGAGCTTGTATCAGTGATTACTTTCAATTCAGTATGCAGAGAAATCGCCCTTTAAAGGCAGCATACGGAAGAATTTGCATTTGCTTAAAGTATGGAATTTCATTATAAAGTATTAAGACATCACCACTGGCTGCATGCTCTAATTGGTGTGTGTGTGTGTGTGTGTGTGTGTGTGTGTGCGCGCGCGCGTGTGTATGTATTTTTAAATACTTTCAGGCAGCATATATTAAAAGCTTTGCCTCTTTTTATCTCCTCATTCCAGGGGATAAAGTGATGGCCACCCAAAGCAGACAATTCATCATTTGGTTAGCATTTTGGAAGGCCCCTTGATATTCCCTTTATACCCTTGTTCTTATGCCAATTCATCAGTTTTGGTTGAGGGAGCTTGTTAAAAGCAAATCAATACCACAAACAAGTTGGCTCTTTTCACTGAAAATGTTAAAGCTGCCTTTACACTGCCCTCCTTGTGCCTCCTGTTTACCACTGAGTCCCAGCTTGACTGAGATGATGAGATTCCCACAGGCTTATAAATGACACTTTTCACAATAAAATAGACTTGA
This sequence comes from Anoura caudifer, assembly GCA_004027475.1. Classification (NCBI taxonomy): domain Eukaryota; kingdom Metazoa; phylum Chordata; class Mammalia; order Chiroptera; family Phyllostomidae; genus Anoura; species Anoura caudifer. The sequence continues at coordinate 10,719 of PVKU01013224.1, read as the reverse complement.
TGGTTGTTACAAAATAAATGGGAAAAGGCATATAATTCATTCTAAATTTTATTTTTTAATTAACTCGGGCTGCATTCCTCTCCATACTTATGATAAGCACTTTGAAAACCGTCCATGAAAGCCCAACCCTCTTTTTTCAGGACAAAGAAGATGGTATTAAGTTAACCACAACTTCTTACAAAATTTTGTGAAGCATTCCTTTTAGAAATACATTGTGCCTGGTTCTTAATGAATAGTCATTTGTGGGAAGAATAAGCAAGTGTTCCTTCAAAAATGTCACACTGATGCCTTTCTAGATATTATGCAGTATTGTAACTGATCTGATTATCTGTGTGGTACTTCATCTCCTTTCCTGTGGACCTGCCCTACTATGATAAGCAATTTGTACAGTCCATGAATTACACAGTTGCAGAAACAGACAACTCCTGCTTCCCACCTTCTCCACCTCCATCTTTTCCTGCAGGAAGGTTTTTATTGGAGGAAAAAAGTGTAAGTGCTTTGGTCTTCAAACACTCTATATTTATTGACAATTGCCCCAGTATTTGAGTGAAGTCCCCAAAGTCAGTGAGTTTCCAAAAAGAAAATGTTCTCCACAACCTTAGAATTTCATACCACATCACAAGTATTCATGCCTCAGATATACACACTGACCAGGCCCATGGTATTTGTTTTGGCTCCCATGTTTTCATTTGCCACTGTCTCGACCAATGGTTTCAGGCATGTTTGAGTTGTTGAATAACTACATATTACATATCATTATGTAAAGAGCCCTAAAGTTTAAAAACACAGTCTATGATTCTAGTTTATTAGAGAAAACTGCATGCACACACACACATACACAGTTAAAATTCATGGTGATAGATGAAACGGAACAAGTTTCAAGATACGGAAAAAATGCAAAGAAGGGGATGGGGTGGCATGGACAGAATGTGAAGGCAGAGCACTGAGTTGAGCTTTGAAGGATGTGTGAGCATTAAAATGGTGAACTAGGGGATGGGGATGAACCTTCCCTGCAGAAGGAATAATATGTGCAAAAGCAATCTCATTATGTCAGACCTGCAATCAAATGAAGACTGTGTTTCTAATGTCAGAGGCTCTGGAGAGCTACTCTGAATTTTAACATCTTCTTAATGGAAATTTACAGACTCACTGGGGTGGTAGGTGCGGGTGCATTAGTCAAAAGAACATGAAGTTCTAGTCCTAAATCAGCCGCTAAGCAAGGCCCTGGACAAATCTCTTAAGATCAGAGATGTTTATCAATAAAACATGGATCAATACCAATCCCTGTGGAACTCATGGAGAGGGGATAAAAGAGCTTCACAAAGTGAGAATATAAAAAGATGCCAGTCAGAACAATGGGCTGAATCTATAAAGATGAAATGGTTTCTTTAAATTTTTATTAAAGAAAACTTAAAACATACACGTAAACAGAATAGTGTAGGGCACTTCCATGTGTCCTTTGCTGAGTTTCAGTATTATAAACTTAATGCATGGCCAATCTTGCTTCATTTATTACTCCTGCCCATCCACCCTCTATTATTTTTTCCTATGTTATTTTGAAGTACATCCCAGACATTACAGCATTTTATCCAGAAATATTTCAGTGTTTATTAATATAAATTTTTTAATAATGAAAAATTTGAAGTGCTACTCCTGGAAACAAAATATATAATCCACCAACCAAAAAAAAAAAATCAGCATATTTGTGCTCTGGTGTTTACAAAGTTTTTTTTTTTTTTTAATTCATTCCCCTGCCTTATATTAAAACCTATGGTCTCAAAAATGGAGGGGTTCATTCTCCCACAATCCACATATTGAAGAGGAAGATATTTACTATTAAAAGCTTTCCAGTGCAGGCTCTAAGCTATTTATTATTCATCATCCTCCATTGGATCATCCAGTTCTTTCTTGTTTTCTCTCATCAATGTATTTGTTCACTAATCCAAGCTTTTGGTCCTTGGATTACAGTTGTCCAGTTGTCCTCTCCGGCCCCAAATGACCCAATCAGCATCTTGGCCTATCAAGTTTGTTCACCTCTCCAACTCCACTGACCACCTCAAATCCAGTCCACTTCAGCCTGCTGTGCTAACCCAGACCTGGTCAGCATGCAGAACTGCTCCACCAAGGGAATCACATACACCAGTACCCCATTGCCGGCCACAGTCATCCATCCTCCCGATTATCCTATTCTGACCCTATTTGCCCTTTGATTTCTAGGAGACCTCAAGTCCACTGATGCCCCACTTCCTCCTACATTTTTAGAACTGACCTAGCTGGTCTGGCCTCATGTTCAAATACCTGAATCTTCAAATCATTCATATCCCTTAAAACCTCAAGTATTCATCAGAAGACAGAAACTCATGAATCATCCTTGACATTTCCCCTCTCCCTTGTAGTTGATCCATCACCGATGCTAACAAAATAAATTGCAAAACCATTCCAACTCTACTGTTAATAGTATAGGGCACCTCCATATGTCCTTTGCTGGGTTTGCTGGGATAATATTTTAAGCTAATATTATCTTTTACCTAGACTATTTCAATAGCATATTCACCTAATTTGATCTGCCCCTAACTTGTTCTATGCTTTTATATTTATTCAGCAACAAATATAATTAGTAACATGTCATTCCCCTGCTTAAAATCTTTCAAAAGCTTCCCCTTGCAATCATAATAAACAGTGGTCACAAGAGGCAAAACAATTAACTCTGGATTGTGGATTTGAAACCCAGATATTTTGTGCTCTTATTATAGTAGAATCATTATCATGCCGTGTTCTAAGTATTTATGCTTACAAGATGCTATTATTGCTATGACATCATTATTTTATCTGATATTAACCTAGAACAGAAGTTCTTGAAATTCTTTTTTTTGCCCATGGGTCCTTTATACATGTTCCTTGACTTGACCCTTCCCTTTCTTTGTCCCATTATCCCTTCCTCCCTCCCCTTTGGTTACTGTCAGTTTGTTCTTTATTTCCATGTCACTGGTTCTATTTTGCTTGCTTGTTTGTTTTGTTGATTAAAACCATCTGTACTGAAATCACCTCAGGTGTTTATTCAATATGCATTTCCTTACCTTGCCAGTAGAGAAGCTTATCCTGTAGTTCTAGGGTAAAACCCAGGAATTTGCATTCTAACAAGCTTCCCAGGAGTTTTTGATGCAACTCATCCTGAGACTACATATTTTGAGAAACACTGACCAAGGATTTCCTGGTATTTATCTTACTTCTTGTCCCCTTCTCAGTTCCCCTGCTACATAATAGACTCCCCACTATACATAGTTAAATGATTAAGTCTGTTTGGACGTTAACTATCACCCTTACTTCAGCAGGTGACCATTTTATTTTCTTCATTCACCCTTATTATTAGCTTGACCAAAAAGTCCATTTAGTTTTTCCATAAAATAAAAGACACATTTTTCATTTTCACCAATAACTTTCTTTTTTCTTTTTTCTAATTGCTGTTCTTGTACAGTTTTCTGTCTTTTACTCCCATCACAGCCCTCCGCCCCAGCCTTCCCCACCTCCCTCCCATTTCCACCCCTCCTAGTTTTTGTCCATGTGTCTTTTATACTTGCTGCTCTAAACCCTTCTCCTTTTTCCCTAAAATTCCCTCCCCTCTTCCCTCTGGTCAGCCTGCATGGATGGAACTGGAGAGCATTATGCTAAGAGAAATAAGCTGGGAAGAGAAAGACAAATACCATATGATCTCACCTTTAACAGGAACCTAATCAACAAAACAAACAAACAAGCATAATATAACCGATAACTTTATTGATTTGGATATTTTGAGTATGTTGGCTATCTCCCACATGGTATAACATTAATTGTTCTCAATTAATGTCTCGTGATTTGATCACTACCAATTTCAACTGGTCTACCTACCCAACTGTGGAGCATCATCTAGCAAGAAATCTCCAGCACAAAACTTCGCAAACAAATTTTGACACTTTCAATCAGTTACAGCACCTTCTCCATACTTTACACAAATCTTTTTTTTTAGCTTTTCAGTTGGATTTTTACCTTCCTTGAAATAATAAAGTGTAATATGCTGAAAATGTTGTATATTTTCTTCCATCTTCAATACTTAAATGGCCACAAAAATTCACCAATTTTGATTTTTTAAATGTATCCTGACATGACAGCTGTCAAAATGCAATCTAACAAAATTGTTTTGAACGAAGTTAAAGACAACTAAGTGCTACGACAGCTATTTTATGAAAAAAAAAGGTGAACTTTTTGGCCAACCAAATATTTATGGTAAAATATCTGCCTATTCTCGGATGTGACTTTTTGTCAAGCAGATATGACTCAAGTGGCTGGATTTACTGCTCTTATCAAATAAGACATGTTGGTTACTTTTGTTAAAGTAACAAAATAACTTGTCTTCCTTCTTCCTCTCCTAAAGAGGAGAGGAAAAAAACAAAAAAAACTTATTTTTTTCTTATGGTTTACATGGCTTTTAGTCCTTGAGACAACCACAACCATATTTGTGATCTTGGCCAGTTCATGTAGCTCTGATGACTGTTCTGTAATATGAAGTCACTGGATTATGATCTCTAATATCTCTTCTGGCTCTTACTTTCCTTGATTCCATGAGACTAAATACTACCTCTGAGGTCAGAAATTCTTTCACATGGATCCAAAATTGTCTATGTGGCACAGGTAAAAAATATTCTGAAATCTGAATACTAAAATATTCTATAAGCCTAAGATGTAATCATCAAGCTTTAATTTCTTCCCACTGATTCTTCCTATACTTGATATTTTATTCTCTTGTGTTAGTTATACCTACTCCATTCTTCTACTACACATTATTTCTCAAAAAAGACATGTTTACAAGGATAAATTTCCTTCCAAATATAAGGAGATCAAAATAGGGAAAAGGTAGGACAGTTAACATTTCTTTTAAAATACACTTCTATGGTCACTTGCATTTATCCAGTTGTAGGGTCCCTGAGTGGCACAAACAAGGGAAAGTAAAAGAGAAATAATTAAGGCATGTATCATGTTTCAGTAGATGGCCAAAGAAGGATAGCAGTCACTGAGCCACCATGATACCCATGAGACTAACTAGGGCTAGGAAAAGGGAAATAACATTTTGCAACCTCCTATGTGTTAGAAACTAGTTGTGTGACAAACACATAACATATGTGTTCTTCCCAAAAATCAAATTGAAAAGATCCAAAATCAAAAAGTATGTGTTTTTTAAAACTTAATTTTTTCTTTCACATCCAGAGGCAGATCCACATCTTGTGAGTCTTGGAGACTTGACAATTTGAAAGGCTCTCTCTATGAAACATTTTTTAAAAAATATGAATACACAACCACATATTAAAGTATTTGGAATTTAGAAATCACAACTAATTACAAATTTTGAAAATGTGATAAATATAGCAAACATCACAACAAAAAAGAAAGACACAATTTTTTTATTGATTAACAGCCCAACACACCTCTATAGTACTTTTTTTATACTTTTGGCTTCATATTTTTGTTTGCTTCTTCATATGACAAAGATTTTGTACTATTTTCTGTCAAGAAAATAGGAAGATAATTTAGTCCTTCCACTAGTATAGTTGATTAAAATGTATTTTTCTTACTGGTAGTTGGAAAGCTAAAGCATGCAACTTCACACACTTGAAGCTGGTGCTTATACAACTTATTCAGGTTTGTGTTCTACAAACATAAGAATCCTGATAAATTATATTTTATTCAATTCCCATCAAAGAATAAATAAAAGTATATGCACAATTGAGTATATTCTTATTCTTATTATTGTTAAGTACATTACTAACAGAAGAAAAACTTAGTGTGTGTTTAGGCATTAGGGATAACTGAATATACTGCGTACCATTTTGCACATTAGGTATTGACCGAATTTTCCATAGATTAGCTTCTGGACCCATACATTTCAACTTTTTTTCAGTACCCAGGTACTTTCAGTGCCAAGTTCCACGAGATGCATTCATATAGTGATAAGACTTCTGGCTTTGCACCTTTGTATAGCCTTCCTGCATAAGTCAGCAGAGCAAAAATAAGCATTTCTGGAAGCCATTCCTGTACCAGAATGGTTTAGCAATGATTTGTCTATACACAGAACTGACTGCAAACCATATAGCTATGTCACTAAACACAAACTAAACATATCTCCAACTGAACTTCCCCTTGCTGGATCTCAAACGTGAGAGAAAATGTAATAGAGGGAAATCAGACTGGAAAGAGATAGCAGTTATATTAATTAGGATTCTACAGAAAAACAAACAAACAATAATTATATATATGAAATATACATACACATGTATATACACACATTTATGTGTATATGTATGTAAATGTGTATACACATGTGTGTATATGCATATATGATATGTACCTAGGTATGTATATATCCATGTGTATAGGTATGCAAATACACACATTCACACATAGATGTATATATGTATGCATGATGTGTATAGGTGTATATATGCATGTGTGTGCATGTATATATACATATAAACATGTGTATATGTATATATGGCAAGTTTGAAATATTAAGGCAGCATTGCTATCGCTCTGGGAAACCTCAGAGTTCACTCTTATGGTCTTGAACTGATGGGATACGGCCCCCCTGTATTATAAAAGGTTATCAGCTTTGCACAAAGTTTACTGATTTAAATGTTAATCATATCTAAAATATATCTCCATAGCAACAACTAGACTAGCATTTGACCAAATAGCTGGACAGTATAGCCTACCCAATTTGACAGACAGAGTTTGCAATCACAGTAGTCTTAACCAGTTTTAGCCAATAAATTATGCTCTCCTATTTCTGCAAATATTATAGAAACACTACCACGTGATATAATTGCTAGGGACCTTCCCAGGGCACTGGGATGGACAATAAGCACATGAAATTCATATCCTACATCCAACTTATTAGCAAATCCCATTTTTTCCACCTTCAAAAAATACCAAGAATCTGATCTCTTCCGCTGTGTTCTATTAGTTACATCTTCTGTTGTATGACCATCTCTTCCAGAGTTTAATCTCTACTTTGACTTTTTCATTCAGAGAGCTGACTATCTCATTATTTTTTAATTTTGTGGAGGAATATTTGGTTATAATTTTTATTTAGTCAGTGGCAACATTTTGTATGGTGTTGTTTTGTTGCAATTTTCACCTTTAAAAGATAGTGTGGAGTACTTTTATCAGTACTGTGTTGGTTCCTTTTTTATTATCCATCTTAGAATGGTTTGGATTATTCTGTCTCAGCTATTTGCAGGAGATTCCAGAGATGGAAAATGGGCCAGAGTAGCCTTTTTCCATGCTACACTGTCCCAAAATTCTATCTGTTGCACACAGAAAAATGCACATCTTACTGCAAATATGGCTCCTCTGTGTTTTTTTTTTTTTTTTGTCTAATCCCACCTTGTCAGCCTCTGTTATCCAAAACTAGTCCAAGACAACATCTGGGCAAGGTTTACTGCACTACTCATCCTAATTACTGGTCCTGTTGTTGCAAACTAGGGAAATAGCTCTGATACGTCAGGATGTACTAGTCACCTTTGGGAAGTATATTTCTGTTGAAGCTTACCAAGATCTGTTGTACCCTTTCTACACTATCAGTACTCTGCCTCTTCTCTTCTCATCCCTTCTCAATTCCTTCCCTATCTTGGAAACTTTTGGCAGCTGCAAGTTTATTTTTGAGTCTGTAGATTTTATCTATTTAGTAGATAGAATGAAACCTGTACTCTTTTTTTCAATTCCCTTGTTGCTCTTGCATGGTTTCTAAGAAGTGAAAAGGAAAATGCTGATTTATGTAGCCATTTTAATATAAATGACCCTATTCTTGTTCATTGTTATATCTTCACAGCCTAGAATAGTGCCTGATATAAAGTAGGTGTTCACTGATTATATATTTTTTTTGATAAATGAATGAACGATCAACCCAGTAAATGGCATTCTCCACTTCTGTATCTGAGCTATTTTGGTTGCTGGAGAAAAATGAGTAGATTGGTACTGCTATACATTCTAGAGGCTCCAATTTTAGCTGGGAACGTCTATATTTGCCCTTGGCAAGTTTCTTGTTCCTGCCAGAAACTATTCCACACATAGCTCTCTTCTCACACAGCCTGTAAATACCCTCCTCCATTATTCACATCACAGATAGCCTCAACTCCACTTCAGCATGAAAGCAGAGTTTTCATTTGGAAACCCAAAGTTCATATTAAAAATATATAACAATAGGACTTACAGTCAAGATGGAGGCATAGGTAAACATGTCTCATCTCTGCACACAACTCTAGAAAAAAATACACCTACAGTACAAACTAAATACCTCAGGAGTGAGGGATCTTAGCCCTAGTCCAGACCACCCAGCCCAGGGTCCCAGAACTAAGAAGATAAATTCCCAAATCTTCTGGTGGTAAAATCCAATGGGGGTTGGGGCAGCAAAAGAAACTACGTCTTTTTAAACGGCCCACAGTAGGCTTAGGACTCATGCAGACCCACGCTCTTTGGGATTCAGCACCAGGGCAACAGTGGGAGGGGCACCAGTGGCATATGGGGAGAAAGTGAAGTGGGAATGGGGAGACAGCTTCCTCCTGGGCAAAACTCTAGAGGCCAGTCAGCAGTATTGTTCCCTCTTAGAGCCCTCTCCTACACAGAGCAACGGAGCAGTGACATGGCTTGCCCCACTCTGGCAATTGTCTAAGGACACATCCCATACAACTTAAAAGGTGTGCTAAGACAGGGAGTCAAAGCAGCTCTACCTAATACACAGAAACAAACTCGTGGAGGTTGCCAAAATGAAGAGACAAAGAAATAGAGCCCAAACAAAAGAACAGAACAAAACTCCAGAAAAAGAATTAAATGAAATGGAGATAAGCAACCTAGCAGATGCACAGGTCAGAACACTGGTTATCAGGATGCTCCAGGAACTCACTGTATACTTCAATGCCACAAAAAAGACCCAGGAATAAATAAAAGTTGCATTAAGTGAAATAAAAAAATCTTCAGGGAAACAACAGTGGAGAGGATGAAGCAGAGAATCAAATCAATGATTTAGAACACAAGGGTGGAAAAAACATTCAATCAGAGAAGCAGGAAGAAAGAAGAATTTTTAAAAAATGAGGAGAGGCTTAGGAACCTCTGGAACATCTTTAAATGTACCAACATCTGAATCACAGGGGTGCCAGAAGGAGAGGACGAAGAGCAAGAAATTGAAAACTTATTTGAAAAAATAACAAAAGAAAACTTCCCTAATTCTGGTGAAAGAAATAGACATACAAGTCCAGGAAGCTCAGAGAGTCCTAAATAAGATGGACCCAAAGAGGACCACACCAAGACATATCATAATTAAAATGCCAAAGGTTAAAGATAAATAGAATCTTAAAAGCAGCAAGAGAAAAGCAGACAATTACCTACAAAGGAGTTCCCATAAGACTGTTGTCTGATTTCTCAATAAAAACTTTGCAGGCTAGAAGGGACTGACAAGAAATATTCAAAGTGATGAAAAACAAGGACCTACAACCTAGATTACTCTATCCAGCAAACCTATCATTTTGAATTGAAGGGCAGATAAAGTGCTTCCCAGACAAGGTAAAGCTAAAAGAGTATGTCATCACCAAGCCATTATTATATGAAATGTTAAAGGCACTTATTTAAGAAAAAGTAGATCAAAACTATAAACATTAAAATGGCAATGGATTCATAACTATCAATAATTGAATCCAAATAACAAACTGAGCAAACAAGAAGAATAGGAACAGAATGATGGATATAGAGATCATTTGGAGGGTTATCAGTTGGGAAGGGAAGGAGGAAAAAAGGGAAAAGGTGCAGAGATTAAGAAGCACACATTGGTAGGTACAAAATATGGGGATGTTAAGAATAGTATAGGAGGACTTCTGGCCAAGATGGAAGCATAGGTGGACACACTATGCCTCTTTGCACAACCAAAATTAAAGACAACAAAGATTTAGAAAAAAGAAAACAACCAAAACTGATAGAAAATTGAAATGTATGGCAATCTGACAACCATTCATCCAGACCGGGGTACCAGAAGGGGAAGAGGAAGAGCAACAAGTGGAAAACTTATCTGAACAAATAGTAAAGGAGAACTTCCCCAATCTGGCAAAGGAAAGACTTCCAGGAAGTCCAGGAAGCTCAGAGAGTCCCAAAGAAGGTGGACCCAAGGAGGAACACACCAAGGCACATCATAATTACATTAGCCAAGATTAAAATAAAGGAGAGAATTCTAGAAGCAGCAAGGGATAAGGGGACAGTCACCTACAAAGGAGTTCCCATCAGACAGACTGTCAGCTGATTTCTCAAAAGAGACCTTCCAGGCAAGAAGGGGCTGGAGGAGAGAGAAGATGGCGGCATGGTAAGAGGACATACATCTCTTTGCCTCCCACACATAGGTTTTAAACTGGGACATTTTTCAATGCAGCACAGCAAACAGACACCAGAAACACAGCATATTTGAAAACAGATTATCGAAAATTGCAGTGGACATTGAAAAACCGGATGGTAAGGAGAGTACTCCAGCAGCGCAGAGACGAGGGCGGGGGCTGAGAAACCGGGCCAGGGCTGGCCGTAAGACGCAGGGGAGGGAGCTAGGACATCTGCTCCCTGGGCAGCCAAGCAGGGACCCGCCACGCCAGCATAAACCTGGTCGCTTGAAATCTCACAGACAGGAGTTAAGATCTCATAGCCCCGGGAGGATCGAAC
>PVKU01013223.1:0-30239 GCA_004027475.1 Anoura caudifer | reverse complement strand
TGTGTTATTTTAATTATTAGACCAGCTGAAAAATCTAAGAGTAGAATAAAATATTTTACTCCCATGTACTACCCAAATGGGGAGTGATTGGAGCAACTTGAGTTCTTTGACATAGGAGTAACTAAATCAACCAGGACTTGGGATGAGAGAGAACGTGCTCCCTTTCAGCAGTGTGATCAATGATGAATAGGTTGTTAAAACACTACTGATCACATCTCTTCATGCAGCTCATGATGCAAGAGCAAAGGGACACATAATGCTAGTAACTTACAGAAAATTTAAAATTCCTAGAAGGAAATAAAGTGTGTAAATGAGCACATTATTGTAAATCTGTAGAGCCTACAACCCTGTGGGAAATTGCTGACAAGTGGTTTAGAGAGATTCAAAGGCAGCTTGCAAGTACCCTCTAAACAGTTAATCAGCAATTCAAGCTAAGGTGCCATGAAAAGCCCTCAGTAACGCCTGCCTTGAAATTCAGTATATAACCTGATAACTGGAAAGAAGGCTAGGGGAGCAATACTGTTACAGACCGAAGGGCGGGTCCTCAGCTTTCCCCAGACAGAAATCAGGGAAGAGACAAGCGTTAGAACAGAAAACGTTCATTAAACTTTAGAGGGAAGAAATCAAAACTGGATGCATCAAAGCAGCGCACACTGAAAATGGATATGGCTCCCTAGCCTCTGCTGAGGCTGCCTTTACATAGTGTCTGGTGAGTCCTCTTTCATCATTGACCTTCCAGGTCTCTCTTTGGGTGAGCTGGCTACGTGCTCCAGCATCAAATGCATGTGTCGTTAGCATTTTAAATCTCTATCAGGGGTGTGTTTTTTACCATTACACTGAGTATAAGTCACCAAAAGGACAATCTCAAGAGCTACCGCACAAGGGCAATTTTACAGACTTTCTCCTAGCCTGACTGCATCTACTGACACTGTGTTGTAAGTGGTAGTGGTAGGTGAGAGAAATGGTATTCTGCTCTTCTGGCTTGCAGCAGGATCTGGTCAGACAGTCTTCTTGCCGGTTGCCTCCTACAATATTGCCTCTTCAAGGAAGAAAACAATGAATTCTTAAAAGCTTCATATTTAATTTAAAACTCAATTTATTAATTTTTTCCAGTAAGTTCTTAAAAATCGCTAATGTAATCTCGGTTGGGCCTCCAAGAGAGATTACATTGGTTTAAAGATATTTTTAATAAAAATTAGCTTTAATGCTTTCTTTAAATTTGAAACACAAAGTTAAATCTAGCAGATACAAACATCTAATTAGTATACAAATACTTTGAGTGTCAAAGGAATGATAAAAGGAATTCAATGTCAAGAAGTTGAGTTTATTTCCTTGAAGTTCAAAAAACAGATAGTATGGGTTTGAAGACAAAGAGTTATCAGGAGAGTTTACAAATGAGGCTCAATTATAAATGCCTGGGAAAGGGGTGATGTACAAGACTTAGTTCATTTTGAACAAAAAGATAAAAAATATGGTTGCCTTTGAAAAGCCTGAGAATATACTGTTCAACAAAATTTTAAGTTCCATGGCTGAATGACTTTTTAAAGGAAAGAGTTTATTAGGACATTACTAGTAAAAACAAACAAACAAAAACAGTTTTGTGGGCAGGGAGTCTTAACCACCTGCAGCATTGTCAGCTGGAAAAGGCAAGCAGGTCCATTGTCTCGGAGTTCCTGAGTGTTCTTATACCATCAATAGGGGAAAAATACAAGCTTGTTCTGAAAGAATTTACATTGGCTACAGATAAATGGGGTGGAAGAAGTTCAGAGGAGAGATTGTTCTAGGATAGGTCCAGAGTCCATAGGAAAAAGTGTCCAGTTCTGTGGGTTAGCCTGGGGCAACAGATGATCAAATTCATGTGTAAACAAGAAGTGGAGTCTCCTGGGGTTTGATGGCACCTGGTTAATTTCTGTTTTAGATGTGGTGGAAATAGCCATCTGGAAGTTAATTCTGAGTCCCCATCTGCATTCAAAGATGTAAGCAGTCTTTTGTTGTTTTTCTTGCTCTGCAATTGTTAACTGATTATGCTCTTCTTGTCTCTTCTTTCTGCTCTCTGGCCTGCTGTAATTTAATTTAAGACATCTCAGACAAAATGTGAGTCAAACACTTTTAAATTTTCCAAACAAAAAATTAACATCTGATTAATACTATTTATTTATTTATTTCATTTATTTAAAAAAAAAATAAGGAATGCTTAGAACAATTCTTTCATATAGTATATGTGTATGCAAATATAATTGTATACTTTTGAATTATGAAAAAATTATTCAAAAAGTTTCACAGTGAATGATATATCTGTCACCATGCATAAATTATTTTCCTTTGTGTGGGGCAGTCTTTTCCACACAAACCCTTACTAAAAGGAATATTTGAACTATAAAGGCTTTGCTGCCAAGAAATTATTTCAAAATAAAAATGTACATATTTGTTTTGTACATCTCACATAGAAAATGTGTCTTTAAGTATGTCAATAATGGAAGTCTCCTTCAAGATAATGAGTTTAGGTAATAGATTAAAAGCTCGTTACCTACAATCTTTGGTTTTATTTTGTATTCACAAACATACCTAATTCGCAATAAAAGGTGAGCAATACAGTGTGATAAATTATGTACTGGATATTATGCTTAGGACTTTTGGATAATTATTTATATATGTAATTTATATGATTTTAATCATATTTTTAGATTATGAAAGCATATTTTGAAACAATTATAAAATGACTTATACCTGGCTTCAAAAATGATCTTCTTCCTAATCAATTTCCAAAAAAGGTATTTTGAAAGCTGTTAAGTAGTGTATCCCACATCAGGAAATTTTAAAATTTATTTGATATTTGACATGTAATATTTTATTTATCACTTTACCTATTGATGGCCTTTATATATTTATAATTAAAAACTGTGCAGCAAATCGCCATTATAAAATGTCTCTCTGTATACATTAAAATTTTACTGTAGAATAAGCACCAAAACTGTCACACCTGGGTCAGTATCAGAACATTATTTGTTTTATAAGTGATAGATAAATTGCTCTTTACAGTCATTATACCTATTTGTATTTTAATACACCAATTCTCCAAAAATTCTAAGGTTTATTAGTTATTATTGAGCCAATTGGTGATAAATTGGTGGAAATTGGTGATAAATATCTTTGACAGCAATTTGTAATGATCAATCATGCTTATAGGTTGATGTAGGAGTTCTTTTTTTTTGTTTTTCCTAATAAGAGCCCTTGTGTTTCTCACACAAACATTTTTTAAAAAGGGTTTTTTTTTTTTGTATAATACAGAGAATTTCCACATACACATCACCCAATTTCTCTTATTGTTAATGACTACAGTACATTAATCAAAGATCAGCTGCCAAATATCGGTACTTTACTATGAACAAAATCCTAGATTTGATTTGGATTTCAACAGTTCTTTCTATTTCTGTTCCAAGAAGAATATTTTAGTTCATCCCACCAACTACTTCCAATTAATCTTAAGCAATCTGGAATTAGGAAAAAAATGGTAATTTACTGAAATTAAACATTTATTTAGAGCCAAACTACAGTACATATATTAGGATAGATATGTGAAATGGCTAAATAGTAGTGTTTTCACATTTTCTCTATTTTGGGAAGAAACTTCCCACATCAGCTTCATATCAAAAGCAGGTGTATGTGGTGACAATGAAGATAAAAGTTTGAAAAAAGAAAAGTGGAAAGATGAGAGTGAAATAAAAGATATTTATGTTACTTAAAATAAGAAATATGGATATGAGAGTTGCATTATATATTTATATTAACTGCTTTTAACAAAAAATATATTAAGTTTATTTATTCCTAAGAAGCATCAATGCCTTAAAAACCTTTATGGTAATAAAGTGTTGAAAGTCATTTGTAACTGCTTATGTATATGTTAGCTGACATTAGCATAAGTAAATTGTTTCTGTCATGCAATTCACCTTGAAACCACGTTTGAATTTGATAATTCCATATCCTCTAGTATTCAGGCCATATTTAAATAAAATGAAAATAAAACTGCATCTGTTACCCCTGGGAATTCAGTATGTTGATGAAGTTCTAAGTCAGCCCATGGTAGCGCTCGTCTTTATGCAACCGCTGTGTGAGTAATTCCGCACAACTCAGAGTATAGGCCTCAATGATCTACCAGGAAAGATGACTGAATATAATAATTTATCTCGTAACATATCCTAATACTTGCCATATCAGGGACACTGCATCTCCAAAGGCAGTAGAATTAGTGCTTCATAAAGCTTATAGGTGTTTTTGAAGAGAATAAGCAATCGAAGCTAGAAGCACAAGAGAAAAGGACATAACATCTATCTTTTCTGTTTTTCTATAATTTTTGGTTGAAACAAATAGGTGTCAACTATAAGTTATTTTTCAAAAAGCACTTACTGCTATAATCCAAGTGTATGATTATTTAATAATGAAGAACTTTGAAATAGTGATTTAGGATTTTTTAGCCAAGTTTAAGTGATAAAATTTTACTTTGCTTGCTGAGTATCTTGAAATTCTGTGTAGTAGTTTCCTTTTTTCTTTTTTACCCCTTATGTTTTTACTTTTTATATTTTGAATATTTTTATTTGCCTCATGTAGTCTAGCTAGCTAGAGATTTGTTTCTTTTTTGTTTCTTAAATGTCTAAAATTCTTTTATTTTACAAACTTTCCAGACATAGAAATTAAGTATTTCAGCTATTTTTTCATTATCTCAAATATATTTTTGAGTTGGATAACTTTTGCAAATTATAACATCAGAGTCTCAATTATTAGAAGAATCTGGGTTTTAGGTCAAGATGGCTTCATAGGTAAACACAATACTCACATTCTCCCACACCACATCAAAATTACTGCTAAAATACAGAACAACCATCATTGAGAACCACCTGAATTCCAGCTGACTAGAAGTCCTATAACTAAGGATATAAAGAAGAAGCCACAGTGACACTAGTTAGAAGGGTGGAGACACAGAACAAGCTAATCCCACACCAACCAGTGGCAGTTAAAAACTGGAAGGGATATCTAAGCTGCAAAGGACCCCACTGAGGACCAAGTGGTCCCAGCTCCACATCAGACACCTAGCACATAGTTCCATTGTCAAAAAGAGAAGTCCACATAACTTCTGGCTGTGAAAACCAGTGGGGATTGTGGCTGAGTTAGATGATGAGCTTCTAGAGACCTAGTCATTCTTCTTAAAAGGCCCACACATGGACGTACTCAGACTCACTTGCTTTGAGCTCCAGCACTGAGGAAGAAGATCAAAACTCACACCACGGACATATGGAAAAGAAATAAATTGTCTGGCTTTAGAACAAGAGCTGGACGGGCAGCTTCCTCCGAGACAGAAGTGCTGGAAGAGGCCATTGTTGCTTTGCTGAGCTCTTACCTCTCAGAGCTGGCAGGGGGAGCCATATCTAAGTCTCCATCAACCTGGCTAACAGTTCAACCCATCCTGATGATTCCCTGAGAACCCACTTCACCCATCTTCCAGGCTCATTCAAGGTATTTCCAGTGGATTTCTATATAAATATCCTGTCTTGGCTCATGCTTCAGACTTTCCTAAAAATCTCTTTAAAAAGCAGCATCTGGCTTTGGTCTGCAATGTACCTTTTGCTCAGTGGCCCCAGGACTGTCACTGGCCACAGATAGCTTTGGTTTGCAGCTAGGCATCTCCTAGTTACTCCAAATCTCAGCACAGGTAGTAGCCATTTGCAGATCACTTTGTAGCTTATGCCCAGTGGCACTGGGCAGGGCGCAGGTGACAGCTGACCTTGGCCCATATCTTCTGGGAGGCCCCAAGGTCTGTACACACAGTGGGAAGCTTTATACTATGCTAAAATACCTCTACAAGTTACACACTAAGGGGCAGACACAGCTTCCAGAGACCCCCTGAAGCCACTTCTGCTTCATGAAGTCGGGCCCTGTATAGCAGATCCTTCATAGGGGTTGCAAATCATTCTCCCAGCAGATCAGTGTGGGTACTTCATAAGTTATATCACTGTCTAATAACTGGGTTGTACACCTAAAACTAACATTATATTAAACATTAATTGTAATTAAATAATTAAAATTTATTTAAAAGGAAGAATCTGATGATACATTTTATACATCATTAAAATAGCCATATTTATTAATGACACCTATAGGAAAACATTTACATACTGATAAGCTATCATGCTCATGATGGTGGATACAAGTTTTAAAACAAGTCCACCTATTATTGTAGAGTCATCTATTGCTAAGGCTTAGTTACAATTCTATAGATAAGATACAGTATCAATTCATGCTTGTAACTTGTATCATTACATAATTTGTCCATTTTCTGTGGGGTAGATTCATCCCTCTTTCATGGTCAAAAATCTGTGATATGTCTGGTCCTTCTCTTTCAGCATCCGTGAACATAAATGATGTAGGCTGAGAAACAAGTCTTCTAGTTTCCCCCTTTAAACTATGATACAGTGTGAAATATTAGAAAAAACATCCAACAAATACATTTTATTTTATAAAAAATGTTATGTCCTAACATTTATTGGACAAAGGTGAGATTGCAGAGATGATAACAGATATAACTAAAGCAAGTGTGCCTGATTGCAAATCCTCTTTATTCTCATTCCTTTCCAGCCCTTAGCAGAGAGTTTCTAGACTCAGTCGTTATAGCTGCTCCTCTCCTTACTCGGGCAGAAAGCAGAAAATACCCAGAGGTACTTCCCTTAATGTACATTGGTATTTTTAAGGAAAAATTAAGTGCCCAGTGATTTCTTTCCTTCTTTCTGTCTTGTCTTTTGGCCTCTCTCTCTCCCTACCTCACTTCTTCTTTTTCTGTCTTCCTTTCATTGGCTTAAATAATTTTGTTTGATCCTGCTTAATTAATGTTCATAATTACTTACCATACACACAAAATGTATTTCCTATTTCCACTTTGGGCCTAAGGTGTACCTGTGCTCTGACATTTTAGCTAACAAAAGTATAAAAAATATCCAAACACAATTAGAAGAAAACACTGGCAAATTATTGTTCCAGATTATACATGCTTAAAAAGCTTTTACACCAATTTATACTTAAAAGTCATCTCCTCTAATTTAGAAAAAGAAACCACTAAAAAAATTTTTTCAGTCCTGGCTGGTGTGGCTCAGTGGATTGAGTGCCAGCCTGTGAACCAAAGGGTCGCCAGCTCGATTTCCAGAGAGTGCACATGCCTGGGTTGTTGGCCAGGTCCCCAGCTAGGTACATGTGAGAGGCAACCACATATCGATGTTTCTCTCCCTCTCTTTCTCCCTTTCTCTAAAAATAGATAAATGAAATCTTTAAATTTTTTTTCTCAGAATATTAAGGGAGAAATATAAACTACAGCTTATCTACAGGATATACACAATCCCTCTGGAGGCTCTGCAGAATCTGTGTGGAGGTGTAGAGTGAGAAGCAGTTTAGTAGGAGTGTGTGTGTGTGCATTTGTATATGTTTACGTCTAATTATACAACTGTGTAACGTTCTTCCTATCAAGCACCTATGTGATATAAATGGGTTTGTTTCCACATCCACAGGCTCTGTCTTTATCAAGTAGAGGTGGGGATGGGGAAGGGGAAGAGCAGGCCTTCTTTTCTCGTTCTCGCTTTCGAGTGTTAAAGGAAAACAATCTGACAATGGCCACTTCATCCAGATCTACACATAGTCAGCCCAGGGTAAGTAATTCCAAACAAACAACACAAAAATGTGATACTATTTTTTGCAAATTTACTTACTTTGGCAGTAACAGTTCTAAAAC
Organism: Anoura caudifer; assembly: GCA_004027475.1. NCBI lineage: Eukaryota > Metazoa > Chordata > Mammalia > Chiroptera > Phyllostomidae > Anoura > Anoura caudifer. Next base: position 22,471 of record PVKU01013223.1, on the reverse strand, counting down.
ATCACCTAAATGGTTGTTTTTTTTTCCCTCTTATGAGGTTTCTGTCCATTTTCACAACAAGAAGCTGGAATCCTGCATGTGCAGTTTAACGTTCTGCACAGAAAGCTCAACGGAAGTGCGTTCTTCACGTTGGTGAGAGCCAACCTGGTGCTAACAGGGTATCCTTTCCTATGCCCCCTACATTACAAAGTCCAAAAGTTCTCTTAGTTTGTTATATCAACGTAATAAATATAGTTAATGATCCCACTGTCATTTTTTCCAAAAATTAAAACTGTCAATAATTTATGTAGAACTTTTATAAAATACCCTAATTTAGAAATCAGCTTCTCTATTAAATTACTACATCACTAAATACCTTAAGTAATCATTTTATTTTACTTTCCTTATAGATGATTCAACAATTAACCTGAGTTATTGGAGTAATAGCTTTCAAAAATTCAAATCAGAATCAAGCTAGTGAATCTTATTTTTGTTATTCTTTAGGATCATCTTTTTATCATATATATGAAAAATAGCTCTCCTTGAGAAGGAAGTGTTATTCAGGAAAGAGTTAGACACTTGGGAAGTTGGAAGGCAGACACAAGTAATATAAAGTGAAGACTTCTGATATTCCTTGGGTATAATGTATAAGTATTTCTAACATATGGTAGCTTACAGGAACAATAAAATGACCAAACTAAAGAAATAAAATCCTGATGCTATTGTAGTCCTAGGATTTGCTGTCAGTAACAATAAAAAATATGATAGGTGAAAAAATGTTTTATTTATGAGAGTAAAATAAATAGCACCAAAGGAAATAAGTTATTTGATGTAGTAACATCAAAAAAGGCAAGAATTACCATTTGATACATCTCCCAAGGAGTGTGAAGTTCAGATAAAGGGTATGAGTCTAAAGCTGGAGAAGTGTGTACTTAATATAATGAGAAGCCCCCACTCTGTATCCAGACCTTGAAGTGATACATACTTCCACACTATATTTTCAGATAACTATTTCATTTATTAGAAACTACCACTGCCCATGTTTACAAAGCTTGAGTTGTTTATAGCAGGAATACCAAATTCATTATGATTTTGTGAAACAACAAAAACACAGAAGTGAAAGAAACTTTCAGAAATATTTCATGAGAAAAAAGTAGAAAGTAACAGTTATATTCAGTATTACATTCTGAAAACAAATCCTGCAGTGTTTGAAATCAGTCAAAAGTGATAGGTTGTATATTCAATCTTTAACAACTAACCCTTTCACAAAAATGACTTTTGGTAGAGGTTAGGTGTTTACTGTGTGCTAAATGTCCTCTAATCACTTTTTGTATGTTGTTGAATGTAAATTTCACATACCTCAATCATGTCAGTACTATGATTATTACGTTTTGCAGATTAGAGGAATGAGCATATGAAAATAAGCAAGGTCACAAAGTGAGGAAATGACAATTCAAACTTCAAGTAAAATTAAAAACATACAATGTTTGTGTATAGTTTTCCTTTGTTATCTATTAATACAATAGCAATTGCCTTAAAATACAGTTGAAATAACAAGGAATATTTTCTTATTTCTCACAGTTTTGGCATATTAGAAATTTGGGAGCTGCTTAGCTAAGCAATTCTTCCATGGGATCTCTTGTGAGGTTTCAGCCAAAATATCAGCCCAGCTGCAGGCATCTCAGGCTTGACAAGGGCTGGAAGATCCACTTCCAAGCGACTCACTCACATGTCCAGCCAGTTACAGGCAAGAGGCCTCAGGAGACCACCTAATTCCCCACGGTTCTTTTCAGACTGCTTGATTGTTCTTATGTCACGGCAGCTGGCTTCCCAAAAGGTGAGAGGTACAAAAGACAAAAGCAGAAGTCATAATCCCTTTTATTATTTAGTATCAGAAATTATATACTGTTAATTTCATATAATCCTACCGATCATACAAATTGATCCTAGTCAGTGTGAGAAGGGGTCACACGAGTTCATGAGAACTAGCAGGTAAGGATCATTCGGGGAGATCTTGTAAATTGGTTTGGACAAAGCTATACATTAAACAAAATATACATTTCAGTACAAAAAGATACCTTTTGTCCTCCAATAAAGCTTAATTCTACTTTATTTTTACTATGCTATAGTAGAAATTATTCTGTATTATTAGCAATAAGATGTTGAATGTAGAGGGTTTTATTGGATAGGAATAGAGAATGGGGTTGTTAGAAACCTTCTTTAGTGAAGAGTTTACAGAGTACCTTCCTGATTTTATTGTAATATGTTTTGGACAGTTACTAAAACGCATATACTAAAACCAATCAGTTTTTCAAAATTATGCAAAAATTATAGGCCATGCTGGTATGTAGTTTAACCACCAAGGTATTTCATGTGCCAATTTTACTTTTTGCCATAGCATAACACACACATTAGCTTTCTAGCCTAATACTAGATACCTGCTATGAATGTAGGTGATGTTTATGTCACTAGCCTACTTCTTGCTATCACTTTTCTGCAGTAGTTGGATACAGGCTAGGATGGTTGCATCAATAAATTTTTGCTGCATAAAATCCACATTGAATATTAACAGCTTAAAATCAGGCACTCTTTGCTGTCATGTAGTTGTGATATTTTCTTAACAATCTTTTGTGTTTCAATGGTGACAGTTGTTACTCCTCTTTCATTTCTGATTTTGTTTATTTGGCTCTTTTCTCCTTTTTCCTTGATAATTCTGTTTAAAGGTTTGTCAATCTTTATCTTTTCAAAGAAACAGCTTTTGATTTCATTGATCTCTTTTGTTTTTTAAACTCTATTTTGTTTATTTCTGCTTTGGTGTTTATTATTTTCATTCTTCTACTCACTTTGGGCTTTGTTTGTTGTTCTTTCTGTAGTTCCGTTTCATGTGAAGTTAGACTTTTGTTTTTATTTATTTGAGACTTTCCTTTTCTTTTTTAGATAGACCTGTAATGCTGTGTAAGTTCCTCTTAGGACTACTATTGCTGTGTCTAGTAGGTTTTGGGTTGTTGTGCTCTCATTTTCATTGGTTCATGGTGTCTTTTGATTTCTTCCTTGATCTCACTGTTAACTCATTTACTGTTTAGTAACATGTTATTTAGCCTCCACGTCTTTGTGTTTTTCAGTTTTTATTCTTGTGATTGATTTCTAGTTTCATAACATTGTGATCAAAGAAGATGCATGATATGATTTATCAGGGGTGCCCAACCTGCGACCTATGGGTGTGGCTCAGGATGGCTATGAATGCAGCCCAACACATATTGTAAATTTGCTTAAAACATCATGAGATTTTTTTTATGATTGTCACAAGATATTTAATGTGTGGCTCAGAGATTCCAAAAGTTTGGACATCCCTGATTTAAATCTTCTTAAATTTATTGAACCTTGTTTTGTGTCCTAACATATGGTCTATCCTAGAATATGTTTCATGTGCACTTGAAACTAATGTATATTCTGCTGCTTAGGAGTGAGATACTCTGAAGGTATCAATTCAACCCATGTATCCAGTGTGTCATTTAGGGCTGCTGTTTCCTCACTGGTATTCTGTCTAAAAGAGCTATTTATTGATGTCACTGGTGTGTTAAAATCTCACACTATGACTATATTACCATTGACATCTCCTTTTACATCTATCAAGATTTGCTTTACACATTTAGGCGTTCACATGTTGCATGCACGGATGTTTGCAAGGGTTATATCCTCTTGCTGTATTGTTCCCTTTACCATTATGCAGTGTCCTTCTTTGTCTCTTGTTATAGCTTTGTTTTAAAGTCTATTTTGTCAGATACAATTACTGCTACTGAGGGCTTTTTTTTTTTTTTCCATTTCCAATCACATGAAATATCGTTCTCTATCCCTTTACTTTTGTTCTGAGTTTGGTCTCTTGTAGACAGTGGCACTCAGTAGGGAAACAAGAATCCCCAATGCCAGACACAGCCCTGGCCCAAGTAGCCACACAGTTGGTCACCCCAGGCTCCAAGAGCAGCTATAGCAGGGACACCTGAGTGCCACTGTGTCCAAGCCTTGGTGAAGCATTTTGGGTTGGGTGATGCTCCCAGCCTACCTTTGCCTTTGTTTTGGAGAAGCCCAGGGAAGGCGCAATCCTGGCAGCAATGTGCCACAGCACCCCCTTGAGTGACCTTTAGTGAGAGGGAGACAAGCTGGACTTTATGTCACCAATGGGGCTGGTGGGCTGGGCGGCTAGTTGGCCAGTGCCTCCAGGTCGCACTAGTCACTTCAGCAGACACAGTGGGAGGGGCACAGGGCAAGCAGCAGCTGTGTTTTCTTTTCCTTGTTTTAAACAGTTAATGCTCTTGGAAAGGTGCACTAGACACAGGTGTAGAAATTTTAGGCAAAGTCTTACATGAAGAAAGTAACCCATGCATGGGTGGGCAGCTTGGGCCCACAGTCTAGGTCCTGGCTGTGGGTCACTCAGATAAGCTCCCCAAGGGACTGCAATGAGAGAATGTGGCACCACCAGGGTCACTTGTATGTCTGCAGTGATTTCCTTTTTCTCCTATTGAAGAAGCAGACACCGTGGCTGATCCAGCTGCCTGCCTTGGACATTCTCTGTCCCTCCTCCTAACCCCCCTTTCCTTTTTTGCTTGTCAAAATCCATAAGTTTGTAGTGCCCTGGCTTCTCCATGGCAGGTGATTCTGCTGCTGTAAAAATCCTGGATTTGTGGAGACCTGAGGTCAAGGGTGGCTCTTCAGGGCTAGAACACCATGGTGCTTGATGGACTCCTGGCTAGTCAGACATGGGTGCTTGCAAGGACCATGTCACTTATCTTGGTGACCTTGGGGTTGCATGCAGGGGGTTCACACATTCTCCTGGCAAGTCACACTGCCTCAAATCTCATGTCTCCCAACTCTCCACCATGACTGTGGCCACGTGGTTAGTTAGCTTAGCTGGGTGGCCCAGGTTCCCTCAGCAGGGGGTGTGGGCCCCCATTCTGTGACGTGTTGTAATCCTGGAGCTTGCTGGAGGCCCCACACCCACATTGCTGTCCATAACATGTTGGGTACTGGTGGTACTCACCACATGGCTTGCCTATCTCCACCACTTCATTTTTTATAACTATGTTCCTCTGTATTTTCCCCCTTCTTCTAAAGAAGACCCTTTAACATTTCTTGAAATACCAGTTTGGTGATAATGAACTCCTTTAGCTGTTTCTTGTCCATCAATTTCAAATGATAGCCTTGTTGGGTAAAGTAATCTTGGTTGTAGTTCCTTGTTTTTCATAATTTTGAATATTTCATGCCAATCTCTTCAATTTTAAACAATTGCCTTGATGGGTAAAGTAGTCTTGGTTGTAGGTCTTGATTTACATAGATTTGAATATTATATGCCAATCCTTTCTGGCCTGAAATGTTTCCAATGAAAAATCAGCTGACAGTCTTATGAGAGCTCCCTTGTAGGTAACTGTCCTTCTAATGCTGCTTTTAAGACTTTCTCTTTGTCTTTCATCTTGTTATTTTAATTATGATATACCTTGATATAGACATCTTTAAGTGCATCTTGTTTGGACTCTGCATTTCCAGGACTTGTGTATCTTTTTTACATTACCAGGTTAGAGAAGTTTTCAGTCACTATTTCTTTAAATAGGTTCTCAAATCCCTTGCTCTCTATTTTCTCCATCTGGTACTCCTACGATACAGATGTTGTTACACTTCATGTTTTCCCAAAGGTTCCTTAAACAATTTTCATTTGTTTTAAATTTTTTTTTTGGTATCTGATTGCTACCTTTTCATTCAAATCCTTGATTTGAACTTTTACTTCATTTGACCTACAATTTATTTTTTCTAGTGTATTCTTCATTTCAGAGATTATATTCCTCATTCCTGCCTCTTTTTAATGGATTTTGTGTCCTTTTCCATGTTGTTGAAGTGCTCACTACACTCGATGTAGCTTTCACTAAGTTCCTTGAGCATGGTTATAACCATTTTTTGATCTCTATATCTGGTAAATTGTTTGCCTCCATTTTATTTAGCTTTCCTTCTGGAAATTTCTCCTGTTATTTCATTTGGAGGATGTTTATCCATCTCCAAATTTTGGCTAGCTCTTTGTGTTTGTTTATAAGTACATATTAATCGATCTGCAAGTCTTCCAGTATTAATAGAGTGGCCTCATGTACTGGGTAGCCTGTGGGATCCATGTTGCAGTCTACATTATCACCTGAGCTGGGTGCTCCAGGGATGTCCCTTGTGGGAGTTACAAGAGCCCTCCTTACAAATTGTGAGACTTGTAAGAACACATTACAAACAACTATATGTCAACAAATTGAATAAGGTGAACAAAATGGATAAATTCTTAGAAACATTCAGTCTTCCAAAACTAAATAAGGAAGAATCAGAAAATGTGAATAGACCAATTATAAATAATGGAATTCAAGCAGTGAAAAAAACCATAACAAAACAAAACACCTCCAAACAAATAAAAGTATTGGACTGGATGGCTTCACAGCTGAATTTTATCGAACATTCAAAGAACTACTAACACCATCTTCTCAAACTATTCCCAAAAAAATCAAGAGAGGGGAAGACTCTCAAGCGCATTATCCTAATTCCAAAACCAAATAATGACACTAGAAAGAAAGAAAATTATGGTTCAATATCCATGATGAACAGAGATGCTAAAATTCTCAAGAAAATATGAACAAACCAGATATAGCAATACATTAGAAAGATTATATAATATGATTATGTGAGATTTATTCTGTGCATACAAGGTCTGTACGATATCCACAAAAAATAAATGTGATACATCAGATAAACAAAATGATGGATATAAATCACATGATTATGTCAACAGATAAAGAAAAAATATTTGATAAAATCTAGCACCCATTTATGATAAAAAGTCTCAACAAAATTGGAATAGAAGGCACTTACCTCAAAATAATAAAGACCATGTATGACAAACCAAAAGCTAACATCATTCTCAGTGGGCTAAAACCAAAAATGTTTCCCTTAATATCACAAACAAGTTAATTTTACCATTCTTGGTCAACATAATATGAAAGTTCTAACCATGACAATTAGACAATAAGAAATAAAAGACAACAAATTAGAAAGGAAGAAAGAAAGCTCAGTATTTGCAGATGACATGATACTGTATATAGAGAACCCTAAAGAATCTACCAAAAACCACTAGAACTGAAAAATGAATCCAGTAAAGTAGTGGGATACACAATCAATGTCCAGAAATTAGATGCACTTCTATATTCCAGTAATGAACTATCAAAAGGGAAACTAAGAAAACAATTCCATTTACAATGGCATAAAAAATATCTAGGAGTAAATTTAACCAAGGGTGTAAAAACCCTGTACTTGGAAAATTATAAGGCAGTGAAGAGAGAAATTGAAAAATATACAAAGAAGTGGAAACATATATCATGTTCTTAGATAGGTGTGGTGGGGCTCCACCCACAGAGTCCCATCCATTCATCATGGATGAAAATAAATCTACCAGGACATGATCTGCTTGGGGAGGAGAGGTGGACAATCTCTCAAAGGAGAAGGGCCAAGAGCCCCTTCCACAATGTTTTTTTTTAGGTTCTTAATACACAGAAATACAGGTAAAGCTCATCAATCATTGGCAGGTGGCAAGGATCAAACAATAGATAACATTTCAAAGAACTTTGAGGGTTTAGTTGAATGTTCTGTCAGCTAAGGGGTTACAAAACTTTGGGAGACAAACTCATCTCCTCCTTGGACCCTTATCATTTAAATGAGAGCACTCTTAGCAAAGCAGGTTTCCTAGGACTTTAGGAATTCTTTCTTATGCCCAATCACCCAGGGAGCCAGCTCTAGCCAGCACAGGGCTGTATCGCCCTCCCTCATAGTTTCAGGTTTAAGTGGATCAGAGCCAAGAAGTAAGAGGTACGGAAAACTTCTCCCAGACAGATTGAGGACTCAGGCTATGTCAGGATAGCCAGGGTGCAAGGACCCATCACCCCCTCTTTGCTGCAGCCCCCTGAGTCCTTCCTTATGGGCCTTCCAGGTGGTTGTGACTGACTTAGGCGACCCCTCCCTTGAGGGAATCTTACCCATCATTGGCTAACCGACCAAGCATTGGGGGACAGTTATGGATGAAGCAGAAGTTGCACTCCTGCCAGGGAGATAAGGTTTGTCTCCTTAGTGGCTTACAGTCCTAAGGTCACTCACTCAGCCTTAGCCATGGGGGTGGGGGGCGGGTTACAACTCCTGAAACCAGGCAGAACGGTTCCCAACAGATAGGAAGAATTAACTTCATTAAAATGTCCATTACACTCAAAGCAGTCTATGGATACAACCCGAGTATTATAAAGATAACAATGATGTATTTCATAGAACTAGTACAAATGTTCCAAAAATGTGTATGAAACCACAAAAGACTCTGAATAGCTATAGCAATCTCGAGAGAAAAGACCAAAGTTGGAGGAATCATTCTATCTGTTGTCAAAGTATACTACAAGGCCATAGTAATGAGAACAGTTTGGTACTGGCATAACAACAGACACATAGATTGTGAAACAGAATAGAGCACCCATAAAAAATCCACGACTTTATAGTCAATTAATATGTAACAAAAAAAGCAAAAAGAATACAATAGGATCAAGATAGACTATTCAATATATGGTGTTGGGAAAATTGGACAGATATGTGCCAAAAAATGAAACTTGATTACCTTCTTACACCATGCCTAAGAACAAACTCAAAATGGATTAATGAGTTAAATATAAGACGCAAAACCATAAAAGTCCTAGAAGAAAACACAGGCAGTAAAATAGCAAATGTCTCTTGTAGCAACATGTTTTTGATTTTAGGGCAAGAAAAACAAAAGAGAAATTAATAAATGAGACTACATCAAGCTAAAAAGTTTTGGGACAGGAAACCATCAACAAAATGACAAGACAATCCAATGAATGGGAGAACATATTTGCCAAAGATATGTTTGATAAGGGGTTAAGATCCAAAATTCATAAAAAAATTTATATAGCTCAACACTGAAAAAACAATTAATATAATTTAAAAAGGGGGAAATATCTAAATAAACACTTTACAAAGAGGGCATACAGATGCCCAATATACATTTGGAAAGATTCTCAATGTCATTAATCATCAAAAAATGTGAATTACCAAAAGATGTTTAAACACTCAATTTAATATCATGCCAGGAAAACAAGTTTTTATTTAGAAAACTGATAAATAAAATGAAGTTAAACATTTATACAGCCTTTCCAATACAAACTACCACAAGGTAATCAACTAATAAAGTTAAAAAATTTCTCTCCATAAAACTTTCATGTAACAAAGTAAAGAAATGACTACTGAATTACAATATCACCATTTTGTAACCCCTAATAAAATAATATCTGAAGTATGAACATCAGTGGCTGTTCACATTGCAGCAAAGAGTAACAACCAGGAATTGTGAGCCTCTTAATAGAAGTTCAAGTAATATCTGTGGTGTTCTTGACCCCAAGGAAGGAAAGAAGGAAGGAAGGAAGGAAACTAGGAAGAAATCAAACTTAAATGTGATCAAGACTCCAGATCTAACTGCTAATTTACAGAAAATAAAAGGGACAAATGGTATGAAACAGCACCACAGGATCATTCCATCACCAAACTCCTCTCTAGGAGATACCACAGGACCAACAAAGGACCTAGAAGCTGAGTTCTTCCACAAAGGCATAAGAAGGAAATAAAAAGCAAGAAGAAGCAACAATTTGTAGAACAAAAATATTTAAGAGTCATATCCACTAGTTAAATTATATGGACCTTATTGAGATTCAGATTTGAATAATCTGTTAAAAAGTATGAGAAAATCAGAAAAAATAGAACATCTTTTAGCTATTTGCTGACACTCAGAGATTGTTGCTAATTGTTTAAAGTGGGATAATGGTATCATGGTTATGTTTAAAAATATATATTATCTTTTAGAGATATATAGTGAAACATACATGTATCAGTGACATGATGTCTAAAAATTTCCTTTAGGATAATTTAGGGGATTGTTTGGGGGAAGAGGAGGCAGGATGTCTGTGAAATGCTTGTCCATGAGTTGACAATCATTGAAGTTGGACATTGGATACATACACATAGGGATTTATTATACTATTTTCTCTATTTTTGTAATGTGCTTAAATTTTTCCTTGTTAAACAATTTTTCAAAATAAAAATGTAAATTAAAATCACAATTAGACGTCACCTCACACCTGACAGAATGGCTATCACCAATAAATCAATAAACAAGTACTAGAAGGGATGTGGAGAAAATAAAACACTTGTGCACTTTTGGTGGGGATTCAGATTGGTGCAGCCACTGTGGAAAAGAGCATAGAGGTTCCTCGATAAATTAAAAATGGAACCCTGGCTTGTGAGGCTCATCGGATTGAGTGCTGGCCTGTGAACCTAAGGGTTGCCTGTTCAGTTCTAAGTCAAGGCACATGCCTGGGTTGCAGGTAGGTCCCCAGTTGGGGGTGTACTAGAGGCAACCACACACTGATGTTTCTCTCTCTCTTCCCCTCTCTAGCAATAAATAAATAAAATCTTTTGAAAAAAATAAAAATGGAACTGGTTTATGACCAAGCAATGCCACCTGTGGGAATATATCTGAATAAACACAAAATGCTAATTTGAAAGAATATATGAACCCCTATGTTCATTGCAGCATTATTCTCAGGGCTACTCCCTGTGGTCCCTTCAGAGTATGCTTAGATTTAGTACATGGCAACTTGGAGCTCCTCAAGAAAGCCAACAGTCTGAAGAGACAAAACTCAATAGTGTCAAATCTTCCATGTTCTACTGGTTCAAGCAGTCACAGGCTAGCTCATATTCAAAGGGACATGAGAACAGGCCTGCTTTTCAATGGAAGGGGTGTCAAAGGTTCTACACATACCGTTAATCTGCAAGGAGGTTAAATGACATGCAGCACTTTAAACTACTCTGTTTCAAAAATTTTAGATTAGAAATCCCAGGTGCTTATTCTCATTCTATATGTCCCATAGGTAATCTGGGACAAAATATAGTACTTTTCATTGGAAATAAAATAAAACAAAATTATATAGAGATGTTAACCCAAGTCCACAAATTTTGCCCAAGGGAAAAAAAATGTAGCCTAGCTGCCTGCCAGCTTTGGAGGTAACCATGGAAGGAATTTCTCTGTTCATTTATAATCACAGTGATGAAAATAACTAGTTTTCAATATTTAGACCTGTCTGGTCTCAGGTCCAGAAATTTTATATCAGAGAATCCCATCATATTTAATTCTGAAACCAGACGTGATGATTTTTTGGATTTCATAGAATAAGAAATAAGCTGATAGTAAACCATTTTAATTAAACTATGTTTTTTTTAATTGTCCGTATTTTTCTTCTCATTGAGATCAAAATGATTGCAGTAAGGACTGTGCCAAAGACGGGAGGCAAAGCTAATCTTCCAGATCTTACAAGTGAGACCCTCTGACATTTAGAAGCAGGAACAAGCAAAGGAAACCAAATAAGTGTGACCTGCCTGACTCAGAGAGGAGTGGCACAATTTGGGCTAATGGGAAGTAAGCAAGAAAAATTAGTTTTGAGGACAAAAAAAGTTAAAGTTAATAATATTTAAGAAAAATCTAATGAGATTGTAAGTGTCTATTGGATTGTTGAACACTGATATTTTGCCAGCCTCTACAAGAACAGTTTAAATGTAGTGATGAGGCAGGGAGCCACGCTGGAGTGGTTTGAGGAGTGAACAGAAATGGGAGAAGAAGATCCAAAGGGAGCAATTATTCAAGGTTTCCCTGAGGATAGTTGAGAAAGAGGTTTGGAATTGAGGAGTGTGAGAGGTAGATAAGACTTTTTAATTATTAAAAAAACTTTAAAAAATATAAACAAAAACCCTACGTAAAGCAAATGTCTCCAGTATAAATAAGATATTTGGATGGAGGGACAAATAGTACTTCTAAAAATTATTAGTTGTCAATATTTTCATAAGAAATATGTTCTATAGAAAGTTAAGTTTCTGAAAAATCAAGAGATACATACTTGCCACTCTTCCACATGACTCTATTATCCTCAAACTGACTTTATTCTCTTCATTATTTCCTGTTTTCTTGGCAGTTTTCAACTCCTGGGTTAGAATGCGGGTTTTATGGCCAGTGACAGTATGGAATCCATTTTATATCAGAGCTAGGTGCACACATATGCACGTATATCTAAAAACGTGTATTACAAGATCATCTATATTTTGGGGTATGTAATAAATTGTGGTATTTTACTTTTAGTCCCACATTTGTAATCATAGTAAGTCATTATTTCCCTTCTCTCACTCTCATTGCCTCGTGAGTGTGCACAGGATTGGCTTTTGTTTTCCTGAAGCAATGTACTCTTCTGAATAATCCAGACTGTAATTGTGCAGTGACAATCTATGCATTTTAAAGTTTGTAGGTGTAGGATATGAATATGTGTGTGTTAAAACATTAAATCACCGTCTCCTGGATACTTCTGAGTTTTTACTTACTGTCTTTAGTTACATCTGTTATAATCTCTGCAGTCTCACCTTAGTCCAATAAAACGTTAGGGCACAACAATTTTATAAAATAAAATGCATTTGTTATATGTTTTTTCTGACACTTCAAACCGGATTATTGTTTAAAGGGGGAAACTAGAAGACTTGTTTTCAGCCCATATCATTTATGTTTATGGATGCTGAAACAGAAAGATCAGACATATAATAGATTTTTGACTATGAAAGAGGAATCAGTCTATACTCCTTCCCCCAAAATGGACAAATTGTGTGAGTGGTGAACACAGATATGACATGTGCTATCACATTTTGAGCTTTATAAATGTTAATAACTTATTATGTGTTATGCAACTAAAGATTTTTCTAATAATATGCTGACAGTTTAGTTGTAGCATGATTTTGAGACCATTTGCCTACATACAGAATGAAATTAGATATTGCAAACGTAGACTTGATGAGCTCTTAAGAAGCCCTAAATTTTATTTTATAATTTTCAAACTGAAAATAAAGCAGGCATATAAACATATTATTATGGTAACATGTCATTTACATTTGAGAAATGCACATGGGAGATGAATGATTACTAAAGCTTTATGGAGTTGGCATTGCTGCATGCCTACTGGAGGACAGTAACAGCATTCACAGGATTATTAAAATAGACATAACAATTTCAAGCAACTGTCAACAGCTATTACATTAGTCCTTCCTAAGGTATCGATGCTTCTTAGAAACATTTAAATTTAATATATTAACTTATTTTGTTAAAAAGAATTAACAATATAATAGCTTGTTAAAAGGAATTTAACAAGCTTAGAAATACATAAACTTAATATATTAACTTTTTTAGTTAAAAAGGGTTAAGAATACAATAACTTGCCAAATTAAAGACTTAGCTACAAGCATGAATTGAAACTGTACCTTATCTACAGAACTGTAACTATGCCTTAGCAATAGATGAAACTACAGTAATAGGTAGACTTGTTTTAAAACTTGTATCTACCACTATAAGCTTGACAGTTTATCAGTATGTAAAGGTTTTCTGCTAATTTTTAAAAAATATGGTCATTTTAATGTATAAAATGTATTATTAGTTTTTTCTTTTTAAAATAATTTTATTTTTTCATTTACAGTTGATATACAATGTTATATTAGTTTTAGGTGTACAACCAAGTTATTACACAGTTATATAATTTATGAAGTGATCAGTTCATTAATCTAGTACCCATCTGACACCATATGTAGCTACAATGTTACTGACTATATTCCCTATGTTATAATTTACATCTCCATGACTATTTTGTAACTGCCAATTTGCATTTCTTATTTCCTTCATTTTATTCACCCATTCCTCCAGTCCCCTCCCATCTAGCAACTGTCAAAATGTTCTCTGTATCTATACGTGTTTCTGTTCTGCTAGTTTGTTTTATTTTCTTCTTTAGATTTCAGATATAAGTGCAATCATATGACATTTTTCTTTCCCTTTCAACTTATTTCATGCACTAGGTCTATCAATATTGTTTCAGATGGCAAGATGTCATTCTTTTTTATAGGTGAGTTATAGTCCATTGCATATATGCCCCACTTGTGTTTTATCCAGTCATTGTTTGATGGGCACTTGCTTTACTTTCACTACTTGGCTACTGTAAATAAGACTGCAAAGCATATATGGATGCATAAGACTTTCAATGTATTGTTTTCAATTTTGTCAGGTAGATAACCAGAAATGTAATTGCTGGGTCCTTTTCTGTCTCTGTTTTACAGTCTATTTTGTGTGTTATAAATATTGCTACACCAGTTTTTTGTTTGTTTGTTTGTTTCCATTATCATGAAATATCGTTTTCTATCCTTTACTTTCAGCCTGAGTGTGTCTTTGGATCTGAAGTGAGTCTTTTGTAGATAACATATATGAGGGTCATGTTTTGTTATTCATTCTGCCACAGAGTGTCTTTTGATAGGAGCATTTAATCCTTTTAATTTAATGTAATCATTTATAAATATACATTTATTCCCATTTTATTATTCATGTTTTGATCTATATTTTTTTCTTCTTTTTCTTTTTAATGTAGACCCTTTCAAATTTCATATAATACTGGTTTGGTGGTAATGAGCCCCTTATCTTTTTCTTGTCTAGGAAGCTTTTTATCTGTTCTTTGATTATAAATTATTGCTTTGCTGGATAGAATAATTATGATTGCAGGTTCTTGCTATTATCACTTTGAATATTTCTTGCCAATCCCTCTGACCTTCCACGTTTCCGTTGAGAAAATAGATGATAATCTTGTGGGAGCTCCCTTGTAGTTAGTTTATTCACTGCTTTTCTCTTGGTGATTTTGAAATTCTCTCTTGGTGTTTAAACTTTGCCATTTTAATTTTGATGCGTCTTGATGTGGGCCCCTTGATTTCAATTTGTTCTGGATTCTCTGCATTTCCTGGACTTGTATGTGTATTTCTTTTGCCAGGTTAGTGAAATTTTCCTTCAATATTTTTTACATAGATTTTCAATTCTTTGCTCTCCTTTTCCTCCTTCCAGCACCCATTGATACAAATGTTATGATGCTTGTAATTGCACCAGAGGCTCCTTAAAGAAGTTTTATTTTGGGGATTCTTTTTCCTTCTTGCTGCTCTTGTTTGGTGTTTTCTGCTTCCTTATCTTCTAAATCAGTGATTTTACCATCTCTTTCATCTATTCTGCTTTTGATTCTATGTAAAATATTTCTCAGTTCGGTTACTGTATTCTTCATTTCTGACTGGTTGTTTTTTATGTTTTCATCTCCACTTTTATGTTTTCTATATCTTTGTGGAAGTTCTCATTGATTTCATCTACTCTTCTCCTAAGTTCATGGAACATACTTCTAATCAGTGTTTTGAATTTTGCATCTTGTAGATTGCTTATCTCCATTCTGTTTAGCTTTTTTTTTTTTTTTTTTTTTTTTTTTTTTTTTTTTTTTTTTTTTTTTTTTTTTTTTTTTTTTTTTTTTTTTTTTTTTTTTTTTTTTTTTTTTTTTTTTTTTTTTTTTTTTTTTTTTTTTTTTTTTTTTTGGGTTTTTTTTTTTTTTTTTTTTTTTCCTTCTCACTCTGCCTGCCTCCCTGTGTTTGTTTCTATGTATTAGATAAAGCTGCCATATTTGTTGGTCTTTGTAGAGTGGCCTTAGGTAGTGGGTATCTTGTAAGGCTCAGTAGTGTAGTTTTCATGATCACTTGAGTTGGATGATCTAGGTGTATGAGCCTGTAGGCTATTGTAGCCTTCAGTATGGATGCTGCATCAATAGGAGGGATTTTGCCCCAGGCCAGTATGCTGGAAGAATTATCTATGACCACTGTGACGGATCTGCTATGCAGGGGTCGACCCCATGGAGGACGTGTCACTACAGAAGACCTCTGGAGCCTACTGTGTCTGCCCCTTGAGTGTGTCACTTGTGGATGTGTTTTGGCATGGTCTAAAGCTTTCTACTGTATATGCTGATGCTGAGACCTTCCAAAAGATGTGGGGCAGGGTCAACCATCACCTTTGTCCAGGGCCACCTGGCAGAAGTTACAGAGTGATCTGCAGATGGTTACTGTCTACGCTAGGCTGAAAGGTGGCCAGGGGAGACCAATCTGCAAACCAATGCTGGCTGCCACTAGTGTTAGTCTTTTGGGCCACTTGGCAAGAGTAACATGGCACCATAAGGCCAGATGTTGCTTGTTTAAAATATTTTAAGAAAGTCTGAAGCATGAGGCAAGACAGGACATTTGTAGGAAAAGCCACTGAAAAGAGCTTGAGTGGGATCAAAATTTGGGTGGGGCAGGATCTCAGGAATCATCAAGTGGGGTGACAGCGCCAGCCAAGTTGATGTAGAGTCAGATATGGTGCTTGCTTTCTGGCTCTGTGGTGGAGGGCTCAGCAAAGAAACAATGGTCTCTACCCACTTCTGTCAGGGAGAAAGTTGTCCCTCCAATCCTTGCTTAAAGCCAGTCAATTCAGTTCTTTCCTCTATGTCCCTGATGTGACTTTTGACCTTCTGCTTCAGTGGAGGAGATTAGAAAAAGTGAGTCTGGGTAAGTACATGCACTGGCCCTTCAAGAGGAACTGCTGGGACTCTAGAAGCTCATCACTTCACTCAGCCATGATCCCCACTGATTTTCACAGCCAGAAGTTATGGGCACTTCTATTTTTGGCACTGAAACTTTCTACTGGGTATCTGGTGTGTGGGTGGAATCTCTTGCTCACCTTTGCAGATGAGATAACACTCCTGATTTTCAACTGCCACTGGTTGGTGCAAGATTAGCTTGTCCCTGCTACTAATATCAATGTGGCTTCTTTTTATACCTTTAGTTATAGGAATTCTGTTCAGCTGGATTTCATATAGTTCTCAGTGATGGTTGTACCTTCGTTTAGCAATAATTGTGATGTGGTTGTGGGAAGATGGGAATGCTGTGTTTACCTATGCTGCCATCTTCACCTGAAATCCATATTCTTCTAATAATTGAGACTGATGTTATAATTTGGAAGAGTTATCCAACTCAGAAATATGAGATAATAGAAAAATAGCAAAAATGCTTACCTTCTATGCTTGGAAAGATTGAAACATAAAAAAAAATTAGATATTTTAGAAACTAAAAAGAAACAAATCTCTAGCTAGTTAGACTACATGAGGCAAATGAAAATATTCAAAATAGACAAAGTAAAACCTTAGGGGATAAAGAAGAAAAAAGAAGAATCTACTACACAGAATTTCAGGTTACTCAGCAAGGAGAGTAACATTTTATCACTTAACCTTGGCTAAAAAAATCCTAAGTCAATATTCTTGCAATTCTTTTTCGTTGAATAATTACACACTTGGAATGCAGCACTAAAAAGTCTCTCGAGAATTACTTGTAGTTGACACCTTGTAGTTATAACCAACTAAGGATCATAGAAGAAAAGTTAGATGCTACTTAAGTTTTCCTTGAGCTTCTATTACTCATTATCTTCAAAACACCTATAAGCTTTATGAAGCACTATTTATACTTTTTTTGGAGACACAATGTCATTGACATGGCAAGTATTAGGACATAATTTAGAGGCTTTTCCTAGAGTAGAGAAGACTTGCTACCAGACTGTCAAGTTTATTTTCTCTCCATGCTCACATGTAACCCTGTTTAAATAGTGATTGTGACTGCCAGCTTTGGTATAATTAGGGGTGGCTTTCAGTTGCTGTGTTGTTGATTTTCAAAATAATAGTCAATATAAATAAATAAAATATAATAAAAGATTATTGTATCCAGTCATCTTTCCTGGTAGATCATTGAGGCCTATACTCTGAGTTGTGCGGAATTACTCACACAGCGGTTGCACAAAGACGAGCACTACCATGGGCTGTACTTAGAACTTCATCAACGTACTGAATTCCCAGGGGTAACAGACAAAGTTCTATTCTCATGTTTTAACTTAAATATGACTTGAATATTAGAGGATAAGGAATTATCAAATTTAAAAAATGGCTTCAAGGTGGATTTCAGGACAGAAGCAATTTCCTTATGCTAATGTCAGCTAACATATACATAAGCAGTTTCAAATGACTTTCAACACTGATTACCATAATGCTATCTTTAGGCATTGATGGCGCTTAAAATGTTTAAACTTAATACATTATTTTTTTGTTAAAAGTGATCAATGTGTAAATATTCAATGCAACTCTTATATCTATATTGTTTTAAGTAACATAAATATATTTTATATCACTCTCATCTTTTCAACTTTCTTTTTCTAAACTTGTATCTTCATTGTCACCACATACACCTGCTTCTGAAATAAACCTGATTTGGGAAGTTTTTTCCCAAAATAGAGAAATCTGAAAACACTACTATTAAGCCTTCTCACATATCTGCCTTAATTTATGTGCTGCATGTTGCCTTTTCCACTGAATAAATATTTAATTTGAGTACATTACTTATTTTCCTAATTCCAAATTTCCTTTAGATTAATTGGGATTATTTGACTGAATGAATTAAAATACTTTTCTTGGAATAGAAACAGAAAACTGTTGAAATCCAGGATCTAGGATTTTGTTCAGTGTAAGGTAGCAATGTTTGCTGAATTTTTGATGAGTGTATCTTAATCATTAACACTAGGAGAAATTGGGTGATGTGTTTGTAGAAATTCTCTATACTATCACAAAATAAGACATTTTAAAAAATAAGTGTGTAAGAAACAAAATTAAGGTTTCTTGTTATAAAAAGAAATTTCTACATGGACCTATAAGCATGACTGATAATTACAAACTGCTGTCAAAGATATTTATTGCCAATTTCCACATGTATACTGTCTATTTCTCACAATGTGTTATGGTTCAATAATAACTGACAAAACTTAGAATTGTTGGAAAATTGGTGGGTTGTAAAGCAAATGGATATAACAACTATAAAAAGCAGTTTATCCATCACGTGTGAAACTGCAAATTGCCCTGGATGGTGTAGCTCAGTGGATTGAGTGCTGATTGGCCTGAGAACCAAAGAATCACTGGTTTGATTCCCAGTCAGGGCAGATGCCTGGGTTGCTGGACAGGTGTGTGAGAGGCAACCACACATTGATGTTTCCCTCCCTCTCTTTCTCCCTCTCTTCCCCTCTCTCTAAAAATATGTGTACAAAAAGACATCTGTAATTATGATTTGTTGCACAATTTTAGTTATGAAAATATAAAGTCTATTGGTAGTTGACATGAAGTCTATCAAAGTCTATTAATAATCTAGCAAATGTTGAACAGCAATTAAATTCTAAAGTTTCCTGATGTAGAACTTACCACTTAATATCTTCAGAACTTTTGTTGGAAATTAATTGAGAAAAGACACATTTTTGGAAGCTAGGCATAAATCACTTTATAATCATTTCAAAATACACTTTTATAATCTAAAAGAATATGATTAAAAGTTACACAAAATAAATATACCTAAGTAATTATCAAAAAGTCTTAGCATAATCTCCAGTACATAATTTATCATAATATATAGCTCATCTTTTATTTTGAAGTGGGTATGTTTCTGAATAGTAAGGTAAAAGCTAAGATTACAGGTCACTAGTAAATAAAACCAAATATTATAGGTAACTAGTTTTTAATCTATTACCTAAACTCATTACCTTGAAGGAAATTCCTGTTATTTGCATATTTAAAGATATACATCTTCTATTTGAGATTAACAAAACAAATATGTACACTTTTATTTGAAAATAATTGTTTAGCCATGCAAACTTTACAGTTTTAATCTTTTTAGTAAAGGTTTGTGTGGAAAAGACTGCCCCAAACAAGGGAAAATAGTTTATATATGGTGACAATATATCAATCACTCTGAAACTTCTTGAATAATTCTTTTATGTTTCATAAGTATACAGTTGTATTTGCATAGATTTATATGATATGAAAGAAGTATTCTAATCACTTCTTATTATTTAAAATAAGTGAAATAAATAAGAAATAAAAATAATTAAATATGGAATGGATCTTAGTTTCTTAATCAGTTAACAATTGCAGAGCAAGAGAAGCAACAAAGGATTGCTTACATTCTTGAGTGTTCCTTGGAACTTGGAATTAACTTCCAGGTGGCTATTTCCCCCACCATCTAAAACAGAGATTAATCAGGTGCCATCAAACCACAGGAGCCTCCACTTCTTATTTACACATGAATTTTATCCTCTGTTACCCAAGGCTAGGTCACAGAGGTGGACACTTCTTCCTATGGACTCTGCACTTATACTAGAACGATTCCTTCTCCCAACTTCTCCCACCCCATTTATCTGCAGCCAATGTAAATTCTTTCAGAACAACTTTCTCTACCTGCATGATGTATAAAAACACTCGCCAGCTAAGGGACAATGGACATGCTTGCCTTTTCTATCTGAGGGTGCTGATGGTGGCTTAGATTCCATGCCTACCAAGCTGTGTTTGCTTGTTTGTTTGTTTTTACTAGCAATGTCCTAATAAGCCCTTTTTGTTGAAAAGATTTTCAACCATGGAACTTAAAATTTTGTTTGACACTATTTTCTCAGACTTTTCAAAGTATATCATGTTATTTTAACTTTTTATTCAAAATGAATTAAATTTTAGTTACATATCATCCATTTCCTGAACATTTATAATTGAGAGCATTTGTAAAACCCTCTTGACAATTCATTATCATTAAGCCTTTACTTTCTGTTGCTTAAACTTTAAAGCAAAAAAAAATTACTTCCTGACTAATGAGGCTCAGTTGAGTGGGTGTTGTCTCGCAAGGCAAAAAGTAGCTGTTTCTGTGCCTGGTCATGTGCTTCATTTGCAAATTCTGTCCCTGGTCACAGGGTATAGGAGAGGCTGCCGACTGATACTTCTCACATTGATGCTTTTCTCCCTTCTTTCTTAAATAAATAAATAAATAAATCTTTTTAAAAAAGAAAAAAAAATTTCTTGAGACTGAATTACTTTTATCACATCTTTGGACCCAAAAGTATTTGCCTGCTTTTTTAGATGTTTATATGTACTAGGTTTTACTTTGTGTTTTGAATTCAAATAAAGCATTAAAGCAAAGATTATGAAAAAATAACTTTACACCAATATAATATCTCTTAGGGACCTAATAAAGATTAGATTAGTGATTTCAAGAACATGCTGAAAAAAATAAATAAATTCAGTTTTGACTTAAATGTGAAGCTTTTAAGAATTCATTGTCTTTTCTCTTTCAATTCTCTTTTGCAGTTGAGTAGGGGATATTGCCGAAGGCCAGTGGCAAGAACGCTACAGGACTGGATTCTGCTTCAAACCAGAGTAGCAGCATGCCATTCCGCCCTCAGTTCTAACTAGAGCACAGTGTCAGTAGTGCTGTGGAACACAGAAGAGATGCAATCAGGCTCAGAGAAGGTCTGTAAAATTGCATGTGCACAGGAGCTCTTCAGATTGTCCTTTTGGTGACTTATGCTCATTGTAATAGTAAAAACACACCCTTGTGCAAAGATTTAAAATGCTAATGACACATGCATTTGATGTTGGAGCATGTAGCCAGCTCACCCAAAGAGAGACCTGGAAGGTCAACCACGAAACTGGACACCCCCTGAGGTATTTACAGGGCCTCTGCAGAGGCGAGGGAGCCATATTAGCTTTCAGTGCGCGCTGCTTTAATGGATGAAGCTTTGGTCTCTTCCCTCTAAAGCTTAATAAGCATTTTCTGTTCTAACTCTTGTCTCCTCCCCTGATTTCCCTCTGGGGAAAGCTGAGAACCCACCCTTTGGCCTGTGACAGTATTGCTCTTCTTGCTCTCTTCCACTTATCAGATTATATACTTATTTTCAAGGCAAGAGATACTGAGGACTTTTGGTGGTAACTTCGTTTGAATTGCTGAGTTACTAACTGTTCAGAGGGTACTTGCAAGCTGCCTTTGAATCTCTCTAAACCACTTGTCAGCAATTTCCCACAGGGTTGTAGGCTCTACAGATTTACAATAATGTGCTCGTTTACACACTTTATTTCCTTCTAGGAATTTTAAATTTTCTGTAAGTTGCTAGCGTTATGTGTCCCTTTGCTCTTATATTATGAGCTGCATAGAGAGATGTGATCAGTAGTGTTTTAACAACCTATTCATCATTGATCACACTGCTGAAAGGGAGCACATTCTCTCTCATCCCAAGTTCTGGTTGATTTAGTTACTCCTATGTCAAAGAACTCAAGTTGCTCCAATCACTCTCCATTTGGATAGTATATGGGAGTAAAATATTTTATTCTACTTTTAGATTTTTCAGCTGGTCTAATAATTAAAATAACACAAGAGAGAGTAACAGGAGGGAAAAATTTAAGTAGATGTGTACAGGTGTCCCCATAAGAATATCTGACTGAAAAAGAACATCTCAGACCACCGAAGCTTATATTCCAGCCTGAGATAAGAAATTTGACAGGAACCTGAGACTTCAAAGGAGGGAGGATAATTGGGAAGAAAATAAGAAAAGCACATATTTGGTAATTAGATGATTTTTCTGTCATACCAATTGGTCATCCAGATAAAAAATATCTCTGGTAATAGCCCC
>PVKU01013222.1:0-30240 GCA_004027475.1 Anoura caudifer | reverse complement strand
CATATCAGTAAAAATGTTGCTGTGTGAAATATGTGAGATTTTCCTGCCTATGTTCTCCTCTAGGACTTTAATGCTGTCACGGCTTATATTTAAATCTTTTATCCACCTTGAATTTACTTTTGTGTATGGTGTAAGTTGGTGGTCGAGTTTCATTGTTTTGCATGTAGCTGTCCAGTTCTCCCAACACCACTTGTTGAAGGGTCTACTTTTACTCCATTTTATGTTGCTGCCCCCTTTGTCAAATATTAATTGACCATAGAGAATTAGGTTTACTTCTGGGCTCTCTATTCTATTCCACTGGTCAATGTGCCTGTTTTTGTGCCAGTACCAGGCAGTTTTGATTACAGTGGCCTTGTAATACAGTTTGGTGTCAGGTATTGTAATCCCTCCTACTTGGCTCTTCTTTCTCAAAATTGCTGCCACTATTCGAGGTCATTTATGGTTCCATATAAATTTTTGAAGTGTTTGTTCTATGTCTGTGAAATATGCCATTAGTAATTTAATAGGTATTGCATTGAATCTGTAAATTGCTTTGGGTAGTATGGACATTTTGATGATGTTAATTCTTCCGATCCATGAACAGGGTATATGTTTCCATTTGTTTGTGTCTTCCTTGATTTCTTTCTCCAATGTTGTGTAGTTTTCTGCATACAGGTCTTTTTCCTCTTTGGTTAGGTTTATTCCTAGGTATTTTATTTTTCTTTTTGCTATATCAAATGGGATTTTTTTCTTGATTTCTGCTTCTACTGTTTCATTGTTGGTATACAAAAATGCCTTTGATTTCTGGATATTGACTATGTACCCAGCTGTTTGGCCAATTTCATTTATTAGGTCGAGCAGCTTTTTGGCTGAGTCTATAGGATTTTCTATGTACACTATCATATCATCTGCAAATAATGATAGTTTTGTTTCCTCCTTTCTAATTTGGATACCTTTTATTTCCTTTTCCTGTTTAATCGCTGTGACCAATACTTCCAATACTATATTGAATAGAAGTGGTGAAAGTGGCAACCTTGTCTTGTTCCTGATCTTAGTGGAAAAGATTTTAGTTTTTGCCCATTGAGTATGATGTTGGCTGTAGGTCTTTATGGCCTTTATTATGTTGAGGAATGCTCCCTTAATTCCCACTTTGCTGAGTGTTTTTATCATAAATGGGTGCTGTACCTTATCAAATACGTTTTCTGCATCTATTGATATGATCATGTGATTTTTGTCTTTGCTTTTGTTTATGGGATGTATTACATTTACTGATTTGCGTATGTTGAACCATCCTTGCATCCCTGGGATGAATCCCACTTGGTTATGATGTATGATCTTTTTAATGTATTGTTGGATGCGGTTTTCCAATATTTTGTTGAGGATCTTAGCATCTATGTTCATCAGCGTTATGGGCCTGAAGTTTTCTTTCCTTGTTATGTCTTTATCTGGTTTGGGGATTAGAATGATGCTGGCTTCATAAAAAGAGTTTGGTAGTCTTCCATCATTTTGGATTTTTTCAAAAAGTCTGTGAAGGATAGGGGTTAGCTCTTCCTTAAATGCTTTGTAAAATTCTCCTGTGAAACCATCTGGTCCTGGGCTTTTGTGTGTCGGGAGTTCTTTGATTACTGCTTCAATTTCATCTGCTGTTGTTGGTCTGTTCAGGCTTTCTTCTTCTTCATTGAGTTTTGGGAGATTATATTTTTCTAGAAACTTGTTCATTTCACCTAAGTTTTCAAATTTCTTGGCATAGAGTTCTTCATAGTAATTTCTTACAATCCTTTGTATTTCTGTGGTGTCAGTTGTAATCTCTCCTCTTTCATTTCTGATTGTTTTTATTTGGGTCCTCTCTCTTTTTTTCTTGATGAGCCTGCTTAATGGCTTGTCAATTTTGTTTATCTTTTCAAAGAACTAGCTCCTGGATTCATTGATCCTTAGAATTGCACTTTTAGTCTCTATGTCATTTAATTCTGCTGTGATCTTGGTCATTTCCTTCCTTCTACTTGCTCTGGGCTGTCTTTGTTGTTCCTCTAGTTCTTGTGGGTGTACGGTTAAGTTGTTTGTTTGAGATGTTTATATCTTTTTTAGGTAGGCCTGTATTGCTATGAACTTTCCTCTGAGGACTGCCTTTGCCATGTCCCATAGGTTTTGGGTTGTTGTGAGTTCATTTTCATTTGTTTCCAGAAACTTTTTTATTTCCTAATTTCATTCTTGACTCATTCATTGTTTAATAGCATGCTATTCAATCTCCATGATTTTGAGGACTTTGTGTTTTTCCCCTTGGTGTTGGTTTCTAGTTTCAGTCCCTTGTGGTCAGAGAAAATGCTTGGTATGATTTCAATTTTCTTGAATTTGATGAGGTTAGTTTTATGATCTATCATGTGGTCTATCTTTGAGAATGTTCCATGTGCATTTGAAAAGAATGTGTATTTAGTTTTGTTGGGATGAAGGGCTCTATATATATCAGTTAAGTCCATTTCATCTAGAGTGTTGTTCAATGCCATAATATCTGTGTTGATATTTTGTTTAGAAGGTCTGTTCATTTTTGACAGTGGGGTGTTAAAATCCCCTACTATAATTGTGTTGCTGTCAATATCTTTCTTGAAGTACTCTGAGATTTTCTTGATGTATTTAGGTGCTCCTATGTTGATTGCATGTATGTTTACAATGTTTATGTCTTCTTGGTGGATTCTTCCCTTGAGTATTATGAAGTGACCTTCTGGATCTCTCTTTATGGCTCTTCTTTTGAAATCTATTTTGTCTGATATGAGTATTGCTACCCTGGCTTTTTTTTCCTGTCCATTTGCTCAGAAAATTTGTTTCGAGCCCTTCACTTTGAATCTGTGTAGGTCTTTCGTCCTGAGGTGGGTCTCTTGTAGGCAGCATATGTGTGGGTCATGCTTTCTTATCCATTCAGCTATTCTATGTCTTTTGATTGGAGCATTTAATCCATTTACATTTAAGGTTATTATTGATAGGTACTTATTCATTGCCATTTTTGTACCTGTGATCCTTTCCCTCTCTTTCACCTTTCCTTCCTTTCCTTAAAGCAGGCCCTTTAGTATCTCTTGCAGAGCTGGCTTGGTAGAGGTGTATTCCTTTAGACTTCTTTTGTCTGGGAAGCTCTTTATTTGGCCTTCTATCTTGATTGGAAGCCTTGCTAGGTAAAGTAGTCTTGGTTGCAGGCCTTTGGTTCTCATTACTTGGAATATTTCTTGCCATTTCCTTCTGGCTTGGAGTGTTTCCATTGAGAAGTCGGATGCTATCCTAATCGGGGCTTCCTTGTATGTTACTTCCTTTTTCTTTCTTACTGCCTTTAAGATTCTCTCTTTGTCTTGGCATTTTGCCATTTTAATGATGATGTGTCTTGAAGTGGGCTTCTTTGGGTTCCTCTTGATTGGGACTCTGTGTGATTCCTGGATTTGTGTGACTTTTTGTCTCATCAAATTAGAATAGTTTCCCATCATTACTTTTTCAAATAGGTTTTCTATCCCTTGCTTTTCTTCTTCTTCCTCTGGTATCCCTATTATATGGATATTATTACATTTCATATTGTCTTGTATTTCTCTTAATCCCTCTTCATTTTTTCTGAGCCTCATTTCCTTTTCTTGCTGTTTCTGGATGCTTTTTTCTACTTGGTCCTCCAACTCGCTGATCCGATCTTCTGCTTCATCAATTCTGCTTTTCATTCCTTCCACTGTGTTTTTCAGTTCAGAATTTGTATTTTTCATTTCTTCTTGGCCCTTGTTGATAGTTTCTATTTCCTTTTTCATGTTCATATGGTTTGCAGTGAGTTCCTTGTAGCTTCCCTGTAGTTTTTGGTAGCTTATTGAGAGCTCTTGGAGCTTCCTGACAACCATTGCTTTCAACTGAAAATCTGATAGTTGAGTTGCCTCCAGTTCATTTAGCATTCTTTCTGGGGCTTCCTCCTTTTCTTTCATTTGGGGATTGTTTTTTTTTTCTTCCCATTGTTTGTGAGACTGTTCTTGTCCGCCTCAGCTTCTTAAATTGATTTGTTCTGGTTCTCTGGGTTTATGGTGTGAACTCTGTGGTAGAATGCCTGTGAGATTCAGTGGTGCTGTTTCCTTCGGGTATCCTGGTGTTCACGGCTTCCAGTGTCTCAGCTGTTGAAATGCCCCCTTTTGGGACCAACTCTGGTCTTTCCACAGTTCCAGGGTTTTTTTTGTTTTGTTTTGTTTTGTTTTGCTTTGTTTTTGTCTCACTCGTATGTGTTTAAAAAGAGAAAAAGGAAGGAAAGGAAAAAAAGAAAAGAAGGAAAAGGAAATAAATGAAAAGAGAATAAAGAAAAGCAGAATGAAAAGAAAAGAAGAAAAAAGAGAAAGGAAGAAGCAATAAGCTTGGAAAGTAAGGAAGAAGGAGTAAAACAAGAAAGAAGTAATGAGAAGCACAAAGGAATTGAGGGGTAAAAAAGATCAAAGTTATGAAAAATTAGTAATAAAAAAGAGAAAAACAAACAAACAAAAAAACCCTCACAAAAAAAAAATCCGTAAAACACCAAAACCGCCAACTCTTTTTGCTATCAATCTTGCCAAGCTGGTTTTTCTGGCCTTGATGATTGCAGTGGCCGAGTGGTGACCGTATTGTTTTTCTCCTTGTTCAGCACTCAGTTTTCTTTGGCCTACTGTCCTCAGAGGTAGCCTAGGTTTCTCCACACAGGGTCTCAGGTGTGTCTCATGTGGCGGCAGGTGCCTACTGTGGTTGCGCATGTGCAAGTGCTGATGATCTTTCAGCCTTCCAGGCACAGGTGCCAACTGTCCTGCGAGCACAAATCGACCCACACGCAGTTTGCACACCGGTGTGTAAGATCTCCTAGCAGCCCACTCAGTTCACCAATGGCGCAATGGCACAGAGAGACCGTATCGCTGCTCCCTGCTGGTGCGAGTGCTCGCGCGGGGGCCGAGAGACCGTAGAGGCGCCCAGCAACTGCACCACAGGTCTCTCAGTGGCATGCTGGTGTGAACAGATCCCCACGCAGCTGTTTACAATGGCTTGCGGGCATAGACAGAAGTGCGAGCTCCAATGCTCAGTCCTCCCAGGGCTATGAGATCTTAACTCCTCTCTGTGAGATTTCAAGCAACCAGGTTTATCCCAGTGCTGCTGAGACCTTGTTTGGCTGATCAGGGAGTGGTTGACCCAGCTCCCTCCCTAGAGTCTTACGGCCAGCACTGGCCTGGGATCTCAGCCCCCATTCTGGTCTCCGCACTGCTGGAGTACTCTCCTTACCGTCGGTTTTTTCAATGTCCACTGCAATTTTCGATCTCCTGTTTTCAAATATGCTGTGTTTCTGGTGTCTGTTTGCTGTGCTCCATTGAAAATTGGCCCAGTTTTTCACCTGTGTTAAGGGGGAAGAAGGATGTGCATCCTCTTACTGCGCCACCATCTTCTCTCTCCCATTGTCTTCTTTTGTGATTCAAGCTTCTGTCCATAAAGACTTTGTATTAATTATTGGACTTTTCCATTAACTTCTTATAAAATCCACCTAGTATTAGAATATATGAGAGTGCTATTGATATTTGTTTGTGTTGGCATTAGTATGGCAGAATGTTCCTCTCTTTTGCAATATGGATGGGACAACTCTTTGTTGTGTGGAACTGCTCCATGCATTTATGACTCTGGCCTCTGCTCACCAAATACTAGTGGTTTCCCCCAGTAATTTTAAGTTATAAAAGCATCCTAATCCAGTTCCAAATTGGTTACTAGACAGTGGTAATCACTGACTCTATGGCTCTATCTTGCTATGATTATGTACCTGCATTTCTTAAAACAGTCTTCTCAAATTTCATTATGATTTAAAACTTTTAAACATTCCCTTAGGAGGAGGATCTTTCTCATAGTGTGAGTGTTAGGGACTCAATTGTGTGCCCCCTAAATTCAGATGTTGAATTTGGGCCCTAATCCAATATGACTGATATATGTATAAACAGAGGAGATTAGGAGACAGAGGAAAGACCATATGAAGACACAGGGAGAATACGATCATTGGGAAGCCACGGAGAGAGATCTCAGAAGAAATCAACGTTGAAACTTTGATCTCAGACTTCCAGCCTCCACAATTCTGAGACAGTAAATTTACATTATTTCAGCCATCTAGTCTGTGATACTTGGTTATGGCAGCCCCAGCAAACTGATACAATGGGCAACTGGTACCCTTAATGTGTTAGCAGTGTAATTTGGTGTTTAGGTTTAGGTTTTTAAGGTTAGGATCCTTAATAGTTGCGACCTTGGGCACTTAATTAACCTTGCAAGGCCTCTGTTTGTTTACCTGTAAAATGAAGATCATAATGCATTCCTTACTAGGCTGGTTATTGCAAGGATTATGGTGAAGTGACTAATGTAAGCTGCCCAGCACATAGACTTCTATAAATATTAGCTGCCTTTTTATTTGCTTCTACTTTTAGGTATGCTTTGCATTTTTTAAAATGATGTAATGGCATGCTTGGGAGAAGAACTTTTATTGTGGCAGTTTTGGGCCACCTAGGTGGTGGATGGAGGAGAGGCTTTTTCAATACTGTTATAGTCAATAATGTGCATATAATGCTTTGCAGTTTACAAATAAAAAGCAGATCACATTCAGTTATACATTATGCACAGGCCTTAACCCTAATTGTGCCTTAGGAGATACTGTAACCTTTGTTTTGCTTGTCCAACTTCTTCTAAGACTTCAGGTGTCCTCTGGAAACCTGTTGGGTTAAGTCTTTTCTCTGTTCTATATCATGGTAACATGTTAATAAGTCCAGTATCCATTTGATGTGGTTGTTCGAGGAGATGAGCCGTGTTTACCTATGTCACATTCTTGACTAGAAGTTCCATGGGAAGGTCTTTATGTCCATAAGGTATATTCTAGTAAAAATCTACAGTTAGGGGAGAGAGAAGATGGCAGCCAGGTAGGGGGAAGCTGAGTCCACTTGCTCTTACCCTCAACTCAGATACTCGTCTAATCTGCTGACAAATAAACTGAACAATGAATGGAATCTTAGCTGATATGAAGTTTGGAAGCCGAGGAGAACAGAAGATGCCTCACAATAGGCAGTAAGGAGATTTTATAGGTTGAAGGGGAAACACTCCATGTGTAGCACCTGCAGCCATGAAGAGTCTAGTCTGAAATTGCAGCTTTGTAGCTCCCTCCCTTCCCAGGGCAGAGAACCCCTGACCTGGGCCAGGAGTACATGGATACACAAAGTCAGGGAGATCCAGACTACACACACACACACACACACACACACACACACACACACACACACACACTGAGCAGCACACCCATAGCAGCAGCAGCAAATGCCAACCAGGAGAGTGCCAGAGAGAGAGAGAGGGATTCTATCTGCACCTGGGTCAGGTGGAGGAGGCTGGCCATACCAAGCTGTAACTGAGAGACTGTTGGCTTTTTGGAGAAGTGGTGTGTGTGGAAAACCACACAGTGACTAGATACTGCAGTGGGTTTGCCCAGAAAGACTTTTTAAAAAGGGCACTGAAATGTGCTGGGCAGAGACCCTGTGAACAGCTGACCTGCTAGCAAGGGGAAAGGATTGAGGGCACGGTTTGCTCCCACTGAGTGCAGCTGGGCAGAGAGATCAGAAAAATGCAGAGCAAGGGGATTTCTCAGCCCTAGCCTGGTGCAGCTGGCAGGGCAGAAGCTGTGCAGAGTTCAGGACTGTGGTTGCTACGAGGGCAGTGGGCTGGGAACTGAATGGGCAAAAATTGGGCACCTGAGATTATTTACAGCCAGGCAGAGCCCCTTCCCTGGCCAGCAGAGATCAAACTCCAGGAAGGGAAGTATGCACCCAGCCCCCACCTCTTGCAGGACTGCAAGCACCACCCCAGGGGAAGCTCTGCAAAACTATCAAGACAGATTCAAGAACCCACTCCAGGGTGCATATCTGCAAGAGAAAGAGAAAGAGAAATGTCTGAAGAGCCAAGTTTGAACTTCTCTCAGGGAGACAAAATACACTGGTTCCTAGGGCGCCCTATTCCCCTGAAGCCAGCAAAGCAGAGAGATCAGAAATTGGTGCAGCAAGGGGGAATTAGGGCCCTGCCCAACCTCAGCTCTCACACACAGCTGCCATCAGTACCAAGCAGGAAAGAGCTGACCCTCTTACACATTTTGGCCCATCCCTTAAACTGGACAGCTGATTGATTCATCAGAAACTATACAGTATTGGAAATAAGCTGGGAGAGACCAAGATAGGTCATACAGGGGCAGTGGGAACATACAATTTTTCCAGAAGACTGAACAGTGCCTCCCAGCAAAGGCTAAGGGTTCTTACCCTCCTGATCACAACAGAAGCCCCCTCTAGAGGTAGGTAGTGGTGATACAGGTGGCATTGCCAGAATTTGGAAACCTATCCCTGGACTTTAAGCTGATAAAAAGCCAGAGGCAGGTCCAGAAGAAGACAGAAGGCAGACACCAAACTCTGCTGAGACAAATTCCACCTCATTCTTCTTCAGTATTTTTGTTATTATTTTTTCTTTCTTTCACATAGCTTTTTAATATTTGTTCTTTTGCTTCAATGATATTCCAACTATTTCACTACTCTTTGTGTTTTATTTTTTATTCTTTTTAGTCTTCTTATTTTATTTTTATTTCAGATCTCACATTGTACTCTTCCCTTGTCTTACTCTATTTTGCTTTCTTCATGGTCTTTAAAATTTTCTTTTTTCTTTTTAATATATTTCATTGATTATGCTAATACAGTTGTCCCATTTTTTCTCCCCTTCATTCCCCTCAGTCCTGCACTTGCCCTCCCACCTGCATCCCCTTACCCTTAGTTCATTTCCATGGGTTGTACATATAAGTTCTTTGGCTTCTACATTTTCTATACTATTGTTAACCTCCCCCTGCATATTTTGTACCTACCATTTATGTTCCTTATTCCCTGTACCTTTTCTCCTGTTCTCCCCCCACCCTCTGATAACCCTCCGTGTGATCTCCATTTCTGTGATTCTGTTCCTGTTCTACTTATTTGCTTAGTTATGTTTTTTTAGGTTCAGTTGTTGATAGGTGTGAGTTTGTTGTCATTTTACTGTTCATAGTTTTGATACTTTTTTCTTAGATAAGTTCCATTAATATCATATAATAAGGGCTTGGTAATGATGAACTCCTTTAACTTGACCTTATCTGGGAAGAACTTTATCTGCCCTTCCATTCTAAATGAAAGCTTTGATGGATAGAGTAATCTTGGATGGAGGTCCTTGTCTTTCATGACTTGGAATACTTTTTTCCAGCCCCTTCTTGCCTGTAATATTTCTTTTGAGAAATCAGCTGATAGTCTTATGGGCACTCCTTTGTAGGTAACTGTCTTCTTTTCTCTTGCTGCTTTTAAGATTCTCTCCTTACCTTTAGTCTTGGGTAACGTAATTATAATGTGTCTTGCTGTGTTCCTCCTTGGGTCCAACTTCTTTGGGACTCTCTGAGCTTCCTAGACTTCCTGAAAGTCTGTTTCCTTTGCCAGATTGAGGATATTCTCCTTCATTATTTGTTCAAATGAGTTTGCAATTTCTTGCACTTCTTCCTCTTCTCCTTCTGGCTCCCCTATGATTCAGATGTTGGAACATTGAAAGTTGTCCTGGATGTTCCTAAGCATCTCCTCATTGTTTTGAATTCTTATTTCTTCATTCTGTTCTGATGGAATGTTTATTTCTTCTTTCTGGTCCAAACTGTTGATTTAAGTCCTGATTTCCTTTCCATCACTTTTGGTTCCCTGTGCATTTTCTTTTATTTCACTTTGCATAGCCCTTTCTCTCTTTTGCAACCATACTCAATCATTTCTGTAAGTATTCTGATTACCAATGTTTTGAACTCTGCATTTGATATGATGGCTACTTCCTTGTCACTTAGTTTTTTTTTCTGGAGTTTTCATCAGTTCTTTCATTTGGGCCATATTTCTTTGTCTGGGCGTACCTGTTATGTTGTAAGGTGTAGAGCCTTGGGTATTTGTCAGAGCAGGATAACCCACATTGCTGCTTTGTGGTGCTGCATGTGGGATAGGGGTTGGAGAAGGAACAATGCTGCTTGCTTGGCTCTCACCCCACTTTCAGTCACTTCCCTCACTTTCTACAAGGGGATTGTGCCTTTCATGTGCTGATTCCTTGTGTACAGAAGTGGATGGACTTGTGTACATTCTAGGATTCTGTGAGACACTCAGACTCTCCTGTGAGGTCAGAAGTTTCTCCTGCTACCACAACCATCATAGGTTTTACAACCAGAGGTTTCAGGGCTTTAGTTTACCACATTGGAACCCTGGGTTGTGCAGTCTGTCTTGCTCTCAAGTTGTTCCTCCCAGCTTATCCCCATGAGAATATGGGATATCCTGGTCCACCAGCCACTGCCTTGTCACACATCCTCTCTGCCTCTCCTACTAGTTTGGATCAATGTTTCTTCTTTAACTTCTTGGTTGTTGAACTTCCATGCAATTTGATTTTCTGGCAGTTCTGTTTTTTTTTTTTGTTTGTTTTTAAACTGTTTGTTATCCTTCTTTTGGTTGTATGAAGAAGTGAGGCATATCTACCTACACCTCCATCTTGGCTGGAAGCTCAATTTTAATAGTGTTTTACTCAGTTCCTTAGGATTTTTATATGCAACTCACATCATCTGTGAATAGAGATAGTTTAATTGCCTCCTTTCTAATGTGAATGCCTTTAATTTCTTTTTCTTGACTAATTGTCCTGGTTACTATTTCCAGCATATTGTTTAATAGAAGTGGGGATAGCAGGCACCCTTGTCTTATTCCAGATCTTCAGGGGCATTGATGAAAACATCCAGTCTTTCATCAATAAGTATGTTAGTTATGGGTTGCTTTTTTAAAGGTGGCATTAAATTAACATTATCTTGATTACTGAGTTTTGATACCCCTCTAAAATTCTGAGTCTGAGATCATACTCAGTTCACATCAATCCTGTCCTTGCAGTTTAAAAAGAATTGGGGGAAATTATAAAAATGTCTAAGCATTTTGAATTCATATTGATGTGCAAGTATCTTTATATTCTCTTTCTGTTTTAAATAATGTCAATATCTAAATCAGAGTTCATGTATTTATTGTGGTGGTGAGATTAATTTATGAAATAAGGTGCTATGATCCAATGAGAAGGCTTATGTACAAAAAAAATATTGGCTCTAGATCAAATAAGTCAAATCACAAATAATCTCTACTTTAACTTTTTTTTTTTATTTATTAGCAACTGTGGGCCTGAATATAACTCATAAAGTAACTCCTACTGTGGCTATGAAACATTGTATAAAGGATAGAACTACCTTCACTTCCTTTTCTACCTTTTTTTTTGTTTTGTTCAATTTGCTACACTTGGTGGACTCAGAAAAACTATCTTTATGTGGGCCAGCATGCTGTTCTTTCTTGAAAACCTTGCACGGTAAAATTGAATGATCTAATTAATAAAGTGGAGATTTATATTGGAAAGGTTTTGTCTGGAATGTTGCTCTCTATGGAGTTCTTATTACTGAATTGTTAACAGTTTTTGCCATACTCGAAAATCACTTATGAAAAAGGAGGTACAACTCTAGTAATTAGACTACCCTAAATGTGATGAGAACAGGTTTTTATTACTTTAATTTAACTGGTTAGTGTGAACTATGACTGAGTGGGATGTTAAACAGTGTTGTATCTTTCAAAAAGTTAATTCTTTCTCTTTTAAATGCAATATTGAAGAATATGGTAAAGGAAGCATAAGTGAATAAATTTTTTCTATGATTGTTCTACATTAATTACAATAGATCTTAGTTAGAAAGGGTTCTTGATTTATTAGCTGATTATGGGCATGACTCAATACATTCTTAGTCAGAATAACAAGTATTATATACATTATGTTTTACATATACCTTATTTCTTTATTTATTTTTAAATTTTTAAAATCCTCACCCAAGGATATATTTATCGATTTTTTTTTTTGGAAGAGAGGGGAAGGGGGAGAGAGATTGAGAGAGTGAGAAAGTGAGAGAAACATCAATCATTTGCGTCCTGTACACACCCCAACTGGGGTCCAACTCACAACCTATGTATGTGCCCTGACCAGGAATTGAACCCACAACTTATTGGTGTATGGGACCAAGCTCCAAACAACTGAGCCACCCATCCAGGGCTACATACAATTTAGAAGTGTATAGTATATAGAAGTGAGTAGACTTTTTAAAAATCTCATCAATGTGAATTCTTCAAAATTTGCTCACAAAATTTCTGTCAAAAATATAGTCAAAAATTTTAAATATCTCTTATTAATATTCACCTAAGTTATTTTGGAAAATGGTTAATACTTTTTCTTTTTAAAGGAATGCCATACTGAATTTATTACTGGGAGATACTTTATGTTTGCTGTTGTTTAAATGTTGCCTGGTGTTTACAGCATGGACTTCAGATTTCAGCTATAGGCTGATTTGCAAACCAGAAGCCTTCAGCTAAAGGTCTCTTGTGCAAAGATAATACAATGATTTAATCTTTACTTTTACAACACTAGAAAAATATAATGTCATATAAATTGACTTTTTAAAGCTATCTAGATTTTTCAAGAGTCACCTGGAACTTGATAAATCCATTATACTGGAGATGTAGGCATTTTTGTTTTAAAATAGTTTTGAATCTCATTTTTCTTGAATAAACAACTTTGCGTTACGATGATTACTGTGATATAAAACCACTTAAGAATTTTACTCTCTGAAATGTGGAGAACAAACTGAATTATGGCTTGCGATCATGGAGATGGGGAAAAAACAACCTCCACCTTGCTTAAACTCATGCAAACTGGATGTTTTCATAGATGAGCCCAATTAATTTGCTTCCCCATTAAAATGCACAACAATTTTTGTTTATCTTCCTAAATTTCTATATAGATTTTATTTGAAATTTTTGTAAGCTTTTCTTCTTTCTCTTTCATTCTGTTTTTCTTGTTTTTAATACTTTCATGGGAAATATAGGATTTTTCTATGGTAAATAGGACATAAGAGGTGTGTTAGTAATTTAAAAAAAAATATTTTTGTTGTTATTCTATTACAGTTGTCCCAATTTTCCACATTTGCCCTCCTTCACCCAGCCCACCCCACACTCCCAGTCAATCGCCACACTATTGCCCATGTCCATTGGGTCATTTGTACATGTTCTTTGACTAGTTCTTCCCCTTCTATCCACTGTTATCCCCCTCCCCGGTCCCCTCTAGTTGTTGTCAGTCTGTTCTGTTTCCATGTCTCTGGTTCTATTTTGTTCATTAGATTCCCCTTATAGGTGAGATCATATCGTATTTGTCTTTCACTGACTGGCTTATTTCACTTAGCATAATGTTCTCTAGTGTTAATATCTTTTGAAGGTAAAAAATGTGAAAAAGAAAGTAAGATATGTGACCAGTCTGTCTTTAACTTGGCTGTAGATTTTGTCTCAGTTTCAGACACACACACACACACACACACACACACACTAACACAATTGAGGTCGAACATCTTTACAGATTTTTTAAAATTACAATTTACATTCAAAATTATTTTGTATGTTTCAGGTGTACAGTATAGTGGTTAGACAATCATATATTTTACAAAGTCATCCCCCTGATATTTCAAGTACCCACTTGGCTACCATACATAGTTATTACAGTATTATTGATTATATTCTCTATGTTATACATTACATCCCCAAGACTGTTTTGTCACTACCAATCTGTACTCCTCAATTTCTTTACTTTTTTCACTCAGTCCCGCAAGCCCCCCTCCCCTCTGGCAACCATCAGTCTGTTTTCTATATCTATGAGTCTGCATCTGTTTTATTTGTTCATTTGTATTATTCTTAAGATTCCACATATAAGTAAAATCATATGGTATTTGTTTTTATCTGGCTTACTTCACTTAGTATATACCCTCTAGATCCATCCATACTGTCACAAATGGTAAAATTTCACTTTTTATGGCTAATATTTCATTGTATGTCTGTACAACCTCTTCTTTATCCACTCATCTATTGATGGACACTTGGGTTGCTTCCATATCTTGACTATAGTAAATAATGCAGCAGTGAACATGGGGGTGCATATATTTTTTTGAATTAGTGTTTTGGGTTTCTTCAGATATATACCCAAAAGTGGAATCACTGGGTATATATCTGGATTATACCTTTCACAATATTTAACTTATAATCCTTTATAATAAGGCAGTTCCATTTTAAGATTTCTGAGGGCCCTCTACACTGTTTTCCACAGTGAGTGCACCAGTCTGCATTCCCACTAATAGTGCACTAGGGTTCCCTTTTCTCCACATCTTAGCCAACATTTTTTGTTGATATATTGATGATAGCCATTCTGACAGGTTTTAGGTGATATCTTTTTGTGGTTTTAATTTACATTTCTCTGATGATTAATGACATTGAGCATCTTTTCATATGTCTGTTGGCTATCTGTATGTACTCTTTAGAGAAGTATCTATTCAGATCCTTTGGCCATTTTTAAATTGGATTGTTTGGGGAGTTTTTGGTATTGAGTTTTATGAGTTCTTTATAAATTTTGGATATTACCCCCTTATCAGATGTATCAGTGAATACATTTTCCCATTCACTAGATTGTCTTTTCACTTTTTTGATAGTTTGTTGTGCAAAATCTTTTTAGTTTGATGTAGACCCATCTGCTCATTTTTTTCTTTTGTTTTCCTTGCCCAAGGAGATATATCAGAAAAAATATTACTAAGAGAAATGTCAGAGATTTTACTGCCTGTGTTTTGTTCTAGGGGTTTTATGATTTAGAGTCTCACACTTAAGTCTTTAATCCATTTTGAATGTATTCTTGTATATGGTTTGAGAAGGTGGTCTAGTTTTATTTTTTGCATGCATCTGCCCAATTTTCCTAGCATGATTTATTGAATAGACTGTTTTTACCCAATTGTATGTTCTTGTGTCCTTCATGAAATATTAATTGACCATATATGTGTGGATTTATTTCTGGTTTCTCTACTCTGTTCCATTGATCTACATGTCTGTTTTTATGAGAGTACCATGCTCTTTTGATTTCTGTAGCTTTGTATATAGTTTGATATCAGATTGCTTGATACCTCTAACTTTGTTCTTTTTTTTTAATCAAGATTACTGTGACTATTTGGGGTCTTTTTGTATCCATATAAAATTTTGGATTATTTGTTATAGTCATGTGAATATGTCATTGGTATTTTGATAGGAATTGTGTTGAATCTATAGATTTCTTTGGATAGTATGGATATTTTAGTGATGTTAATATTTCCTCTCCATAAACACAGTATATGCTTCCACTTATTCATATTTTTGCCAGTTTCTTTCTTCAATATCTTACAATTTTCCAACTACAGGTCTTTTAATTCATTGGTTAAATTTATTCCTAGGTATTTAATTATTTTGACACAATTGCAAATGAGATTTTTTACAAAGTTTCCTTTTCTGATAGTTCATTATTGGTGTATAGAATACAACTGATTTCTGGATATTTATTTTGTATCATTCTATTTTACTGAATTTTTTTTATCAGTACTAGTAGTTTTTTTGTAGAATCTTTAGGGTTCTCTATATACAGTATCATGTCATCTGCAAATAATGACAGTTTTACTTCTATTTTTATTTGAATGCCTTTGTTTTTTTTCTTGCCTGTGGCTAGACTTCCAGTACTATGTTGAATAAAAGTGGTGAAAGTGGCCGTTCCTGTTTTGTTCCTGATCATGAGGGAAACACTTTAGTTTTTCCCTGTTGAGTATGTTAGCTCTGGGTTTCTTGTATATCACCTTTATTATTTTGAGGTATGTTGTCTCTATTCCCACTTTGCTGATAATATTTTTTATCATAAATGGGTATGTGATTTTGTCAAATACTTTTTTACATTAATATAATAATATGATTTTGTCTTTCATTTTTTAAATGTGTTGTGTCACATTAATTGATTTACAGGTATTGTACCAACCTTGCATCCCAGGAATGATTCCCACTTGGTCATATGTTTGATGTTCTTAATATATTGCTGAATTTGCTTTACTAATATTTTGTTGAGGACTTTGGCATCTCTGTTCATCAGGAATATTAGCCTATAGTTTTCCTTTCTTGTGGTGTCTTTATTCGGTTTTGGAATTAGGACAATGCTGGTCTCATAAAATGAGTTTGGGCATCTTTTTGCCTCTTGAGTATTTTTTTGGAATAGGTTGAGAAGAATAGGTGTTAGTTTTTCTTTGAATGTTTGCTGAAATTTTCTTGGGAAGCCATATGGTCCAGGATTTTTGTTTGTTGGAATTTTTTTGATTACTACTTTGATATTGTTGGCTGTAACCCATCTGTTCATATGCTTTGTTTCTTCTTCATTCAGTTTTGGAAGATTGCATGCTATTAGGAATTTATCCATTTCTTTCAGATTGTCCAATTTGTTGGCATATAGATCACAATATTTTCTTATAATCCTTTTTATATTTTTGGTCACTTATTAGTTCCCCTATTTCTTTTCTGATTTTATTTATTTGGAGCCACTTTCTTTTTCTTTTTTAGATTTTATTTATTTATTTATTTTTAGAGAGAGGGGAATGGAAGGAGAAAGAGGGGGAGGGAAACATTGATGTAGGAGGGAAACATTGATAGGCTGCCTCTTGAACATGCAACCTGTAACCTGGCTCATGCCCTGATGGGGAATTGAACTGGTGACCTTTTGCTTTGTGGGATGATGCTCAGCCAATTGAGCCACACCTCTCAGGGTTCTCTAGTCTTTCTTATTGCATCTAGTTAAAGGTTTATCAATCTTTTTCATCTTTTAAAAGAACCTGCTCTTGTTTCATTTACTTTTGTAATTTTTTTAGTTTGTATATTATTTGTGCTCCAATTTTTATTATTTCTTTCCTTTTACATACTTTGGGCTTTGTTTACTATTCTTTTTCTAATTCCTTTAGGTATAAGGTTAGGTTGTTTATTTGAGATTTTTTGATACCACCCCTATCTGTGGGTGGTATCAACCTTTAGGGTTCCTGACTATGAAAGTTGACCATAACCACAGTGTATGAGGTGCAGTGTGCAGGCTTACCCCACAAAGCAGAATTCTTCCTAGCATGGACTGGTGCCTGCTGAGATGTCCCTTTGGATATGCCACTTGTGAAGCTAATTGGGTTATTCTCTGATGTGGTCTGAAGCCAACCATGAAGTGTGTTGGTTCTGGAGCCTCTTGGGAAGGACTCTTGTGCTGATCAATGTCAGACACTGCCTGTGACTAGCCCTGAGATACCTGTTTGTAGCCACAAAGCAGTCCACAGTTTTTGGTTGCCTCTGCTGGGCCTGGGTAAGTCTGGTAGGGATCTAACTTCATGCCAAGGTTGGCTTCCACCAGCGCTAAGCATTGAGGCAGGTCAGAAAATGTGGCATGGCATTCACCGATTCACCTTTGCCTGCCAGCTCCTTCTTTGGCTCTGTCACAAAACAGCCTGCAATGGTATGCTAGTTGTGTGAGGTAGATTCTAAGTGAGTCACCATGTAGGGGTGAGTAGTGTTCACCAGGTTGATTCAGATTCAAATTTGGCAACAGCGTGGGGTTTGAGGCCATTTAGCAGAAGTCTCAGTGTACACCAAGGCCAGTTGTGACTTGCTTGAGGCCTGTGGACTTTTATGTTGGGTCAGGGTTTCAGGGAGTCATCAGAGTAAGTCCAGGATTTGGCCATATGGAGGGAGGCCTCTGCATAGGGATGGTAGCACCTATTGGGCGTATGAAAAAAGTGTGGCACTCAACATAGAGCTACACAAGTCAGTCTCTCTCTCTGCATCTCTGCTACCCATTGAGTCTACCCACTGATTCCCTGTGAGAATGCTTTAAGAAAGTCTTCAGCCCTGGTTGGTGTGGCTCAGTGGATTGAGCCCCGCTCTGTGAACCAAAGGGTTGCCAGTTTGATTCCCAGTCAGGGCACATGCCTGGGTTGCAGGCCAGGACCCCAGAAGGGGGCATGCAAGAGGCAACCACACATTGAATTTCTCTCCCTCTCTCTCTCTTCCTTCCCCTCTAAAAATAAGTAAATAAGATCTATAAAGAAAAAGAAGGTCTTCATCATAAGTCCACGCATGCCATAGCCAGTAGACTTCTCCACAGGCTGCAAGCTTGGCAGGGTGTCAGTAGGATTGGGACTAGTGCATTCCTCCAGGCTGATTTTGTATGGAGGGGAGTAGTTGACCCAGGGAAAATGGTGTCTGTGGGTGGTGTGCAAGAGGGATGCAGCACAGGGCCTTTGATGGCTATCCCTTTAGACCTGTACCCAAAGCCACACAACAAAACTCAATCTTTCCCTGTATGACTCCAAACCACTCTGAGCCATTTCCTGTCCAACCAGAGCCCAGGGTGAGTGACTGCAAATGAGATTTTGTGTGATGACCTTTTAATACCTGATTTTGTAGCAGACTCTCTTCTTTCCCTGGAAGATGGAATCCCCACTGATTTTCACAGCTAGATGTTATATAGGCCCCTCTTCCTTTTTCTAGTGCTCTGCCATGCTGGGGAGCTTAACATGGGGTTGAGACCTCTAGCTTCTAAGTGCAGACCTTTGCAGCTGAAATATCCCTCTAGAATCTGAATCACCTTTTGTGGGTTTTGGGCCAGCCCTTTTTGTGTGTCTGCCCTTCCTACCTGTCTCATGTGGCTTCTGTTAATCCTTGGTTATAAGACTTCTGTTCAGCTAATTTTCAGTTGGTTATTCAGGGTGATTGTACTATAATTTAGTTGTAATTCCAGGTTGGTCTTGGGAGGAGGTGAGTGTAACTTCCACCTACTCTGCCACCATCTTGGATCTTCTGAATATCTTTTGGTATATATTCCTTTTTTTAAAATATATTTTATTGTGCTATTACAGTTGTCCCATTTCTCCCCCATTATTCCCCTCCAACCTGCACACCCCCTCCCATCCACATTCCCCCCCTTAGCTCATGTCCATGTGTCATAAGTTCTTTAGTTTCTGCATTTCCCACACTATTCTTGCCCTCCCCCTGTCTATTTTCTACCCACCATCTGTGCTATTTATTCTCTGTACCTTTTCCCCCTCTCTCCTCCTCATACTCCCCTGTTGCTAACCCTCCATGTGATCTCCATTTCTGTGTTTCTGTTCCTGTTCTAGCTGTTTGCTTTTGTTTTAGGTGTGGTTGTTAATATCTGTGTTTGCTCTCTTTTGACTGTCCTATTTTTTATCTTCTTTTTCTTAGGTAAGTCCCTTTAACATTTCATATAATAAGGGCTTGGTGATCATGAACTCCTTTAACTTGACCTTATCTGAGAAGTACTTTATGTTCCCTTCCTTTCTAAATGACAGCTTCGCTGGATAGCGCAATCTTGGATGTAGGTCCTTGACTTTCATAACTTGGGATACTTCTTTCCAGCCCCTTCTTGCCTGTAAGGTCTCTTTTGAGAAATCAGCTGACAATCTGATGGGAACTCCTTTGTAGGTGACTGTGCCCTTATCCCTTGCTGCTTCTAGAATTCTCTCCTTCATTTTAATCTTGGCTAATGTAATGATGGTGTGCCTTGGTGTGTTCCTCCTTGGGTCTAACTTCTTTAGGACTCTTTGAGCTTCCTGGACATCCTGGAAGTTAGCTCAGCTGGTAGAGCAGAGGACTGTAGGGATATATTCGTTGGTATATATTTCTTTTTGTTATTCTTCTGTGAAAGTCCTGTTCAAATATATGCCCATTGGGTTGCTCACCTTTATTATTAACTTTTTGGGGAATACTTTATGTATTATGAATGTTAAATCTTTGCTTGTTATATGAGTTGCATTTTTCCTCCCTACCACCACTTGCAATGACTTAAGTATGCTATGTTGTATTGTACTATATAGAATTGTCATTTTTTACTAAGAAATATAAATGATTTTCATTTTCTTTATGGCTTCTGAGTTTTGTGTCAGCCCTTAGAAAGACTTTATTTATGCCTCATTAAAAATACATTCTCCTTTATCCCCTTCTACTACTTTTATAATTTTTTATATTTATATATTTAATCTATCTGGAATAGAGATAATTTCAGTCCCCCCCACAAGTAGCCAGTTTCTCCAAACCTATTTATTGAATTAATCTTTTTTGCTACTGATGACAACTACCAGATTCTCATATTGGATTCCCCATATATTATTGGATTCTGTTCTATTGGTTACTTTGTCTATTCTCATGCTAGTACCACACTGTTATAGTTACTGTACCTTTATTGTACATTTTAATATCATTTGAAGAAAGTTGGGTCTACCCAAATTTTGTTCTTTAAAGAAATTGGACAACTTTTATGTGTTTACATTTTTTAATGAACTATGGATTCAACATGTGAAATATCCATCCCCCACCACAAAAATTCTGGCCCTTTGCTACTTTGATTGGAATTGCATTGAATTTCTACATGAATTTTGACTGAAATTTACCTCTCTAGTTTTGTGTTTTTCTATTTTTCTGTATTGTATTTATACGTGTATTTATCCATTTATCCAGATCCTTTACTATTTCATGAACTTCAGTAAAATTTTATTTTTATAAGAACATCATGTTTTTTTCAAGCTTATTCCTAAGTATTTTACAAATTTTGTTGGAATATAAGAAATCTATGTTTTTGTGGAACTGATATATATGTAGTGGGCATCTTAATGTGTTAATTTTCCATTTGATTCTTCTGGACTTTTCATAAAACTGTCATGTGTAAAACATTAGTTCTCAAAGTGTAACCCATAGTCTACCAGCAGCAACATTCTTTGTGAACCCATTAGCCAACAATGTATCCCATTGGTATTCCTAAAGCCTGTTATGAGTGACATTAAAAGGGATGTTTAAGGGATCATATTGAGAAGGAAGGAGTGACATTATTGCAAAAAGTGGAACTGCATGGTGTATGGTTTATATCTGTAGCAGTAAAGAGCAAGATGATGGTGAACATAGGCAGACTGCCTCAGTGATTACAGGTAGAAAGCTGAAATTGTTGAGGACAGTGTATCAGCCACCCTGGCATGCAGACAGGGAAAGGGTTTGGAGAACCTAATCTTTTTTTTTTTTTGTATGAATTTAGACATAGAAGTGGTTTTATCATACCTCTCCAGACCCCCTAGTTGTAGTCAAAATGCTGATCAGTAGGAAAGCAGGCAGGATTATCACTTACATAAAAGGTGTGCTCTGAAATCAACTTTAGCTGCAACCTTTAGGACAATGCAACCGTTATTATTTATAGCATTGCCTATTTCATTAGGGGTGTGTATGTGGGATCATACCACATAGTCGTAGTCAGCTTTAGATTTACTCTAAGGAATAATCACCACTGAGCTCAACATGTAGTACTTAAATGTTTTAGGGTAGGACTTCTTCAGTGCCACAGGTGAGAGGGGAACATGGTGGGGTGGTGTC
This sequence comes from Anoura caudifer, assembly GCA_004027475.1. Lineage (NCBI taxonomy): Eukaryota > Metazoa > Chordata > Mammalia > Chiroptera > Phyllostomidae > Anoura > Anoura caudifer. The sequence continues at coordinate 8,929 of PVKU01013222.1, read as the reverse complement.
TGTCCTATGTGAAAGCTGAATGATTCGATAGTTACTCTAACATTTTAAAATATTAACTTTTGTATAACAAACCATTTCTTAAACAATAAGATCCGGTTTCTCAGATTCCATATTTTGCCATTTCAAGATGACTTTGAATTTTTGGTGATGCTGCTATACATAACTTCATTTATAGAATTGCAATTATGTACAATTTTTCTACATTTTGCAGTTTTTTGATTTTGTAGTGTTTAGCACTTTCCACTGGTCTTTTCTGTCAGCTTTTCTGAATATAGTCTTATGAAAATTTTATTTAAAGTTAGAATATTGTCCAAACACTTGATTTCTTTTATGTAACATCAGTAGTTCATAAGCAGGGTCTAGCTTACATGGTGTGAAATTTGTTGGGCATATCAAATCTCATTATTTTTAAAGCTGTTGGTTTTTGGAGAGGGTAAGAAAGAATGAGACAATGTGTTTTAATTAAATGCTAAATCATAAATTGGAACCTCTCTTTGAAATATTACCTAACTATAGAATAGGTGCTTGAGAAATATAATATTTGTGAATTACTTAAATTCTTAAAATAAAATTAGTTGAATTTATGCAAGACATCTAAACTATCAGAAACAGTCTTGTCAGTTTTATTTGGTGCTCTAAGTAGAATTTTTAGGGACAAAACCACAATTAAATCTTTCTCAGGGGTGTGCTGTAATTATTTGTTTCTTTTTTATTCATGAGACTATCATGGCCATGGAGAAGTGTGTTTTTTAAGTTACAATGTGTGCCTGGTTATATTTTTGCCCTGTCTTTTTTTGTCTTTGAAAACATTCTTTTAAAAAAATGCTGACCTTTATATGTCATGTGTTGTTTGCTTATCTACATAGTCACTACTTATGGAGGAGAAAATGTATTATACGTTTTTGTTTCTGCTTTATTAAAATATTTGAAACAGAAAAGTACAGAGACCAATATAATGCTAAAAACCACCACTTAGCTATGTAATACCTTAATATTTTGCCATTTTTCTTTCAGATCCTTAATAAAATATTAGATTCAGGTACAGCCACAACCGTATCCTTCGCCAGTTACATTTCTTTCCCTTCCTTTCCTGAGATAACTATCTCAAATTTGTGTTTATCATTCCCTTGAATATGTTCATGCTTTTTCTACATATGTAGACACACATGTAATGTGTATATATACACATACATATGTATATATACATGATATTATGTGCTTTTGAAATGTATTACATAGTATTGTACTTCAGTTTACATTTTTGTTTAATGTCATGCTTTTCAGATTTACCTGCTCTAGTACTTCCCATTATAAAACCAAACATTATTTATTTCCACTCTATATCCCTTTTCAACCACCAGCTATTTCTGTGCTCCTTATTGAAACACAAGTCTCTGTAAGTGTTGTGTGTATTGTTTCCTTTCACTCTCTCTTGAACCCACAGTAATCAACCTTTTTTCCACCATTCCAAAGGAACCACTCCTATCAATGCGTTCAGTGATGTCTGTATTACCACATCAAGTTCTCATTTCTCAATTCTTCAGGGTAGGAATTCCTCGGTGCCACAGGTGGGAGCATCTGACACATTGTATTACTACTTTCTTCATACAATAACATTTTATTTTACTTTCTAGGTTACTATATCTTCCTGGTTTCCTCTATGTCATGGCCACTCCTTCTTACTGCTTTTGCTGGATCTTCCTTACTTGTATTTTGAAATAAATTGAACAGAAAATTATAGAATGAAAGCGAACATTTCCTTCAACTCCAAATTTTCTGTCAGTAATAATGGGTATATACAGACTCTGTGTGTGTGTGAGTGTGTGTGTGAATTTAATCGGTGAAAACAATGCCTCATTTTAAATGGTATTTATTTTTATTAATGATTTGTATTCCTTTTATGTGCACTTCTTGTTTATATTATTTGCTCAGTTTTACAATAGTGTTTTATTATTTATTTATTGTGTGTGTATAAGTTAAAATCATTAGCCCTCTGTTCTCTGTCATGTATATGGTGACTGTTTTTTTCTACTTTATCCAAAGCCATTTGAGTTTGTAGTCTTTTTGAAGTACAGAATTATAACTTTTATTGAGCATTTACTCAAATTCCATTTGAGTTTGTAGTCTTTTTGAAGTACAGAATTATATCTTTTTGTATAATCACACTTAACAGCTCTTTTTTATGGTTCTTAGATTTGGGGTGCTGCTTACTTCACCACTGCATGATTGTAAATAATTTCATTTGAGTTTCCTTTGGTACTATTTCAGTTTTATTGTTTACCTTTAAATCTTTGATCCTTCTGTGAAGTAGTGTGTAACCAATTTATTTTTCTAAATGTTGCCCAAGTGTTCCTCAATTATTTTTTAAAGATTTTATTTATTTATTTTAGAGAGAGGGAGTGGAGGAAGAAAGAGAGGGAGAGTAACATCAATGTGTGAGAGAAACATCAATCATCAGTTGCTTGCCTCTTGCAAGCACCCCAACTGGGAATTTGGCCCACAACCCAGGCATGTGCCCTGACAGGGAATCAAACCAGCAACCTTTTACTTTGCAGGATAATGCTCAACCTACTGAACCATGCCAGCCAGGGTCCCAATTATTTTTAATCATCTTTTTCCTTTGTTTGAAGGCCGCCTTTAACATGGAGTCATTCCCTGATATACTTGAGTTCCCTGTAAGTTCTCGAAAGATTTTATTTTTGTTTTATTTTTTAAACCACTGAAGTGTGATTCTCCCCATCCATATTGATTCTTTAAAAAAGATAATCACTGACTTTGTACCTATTAAATAAATTAGCTGTATTTTCCTTGGTCTGGGCGGAGCTTGAAATGGTTGAATCCCCTCCAACAATTCTTCTGCAACATGCTTCTTCCTCAGCTTTTATCTCACAATTTTCTTAATTTCCCTCATACCTATTATCTTTCTTTTTTCTTTGACAGCTTGTTTTCCTGTTTCTTGTACAACATTGTTCTTTGGAATTCTGCTTTTCCCATGGCAAATACACTCCTGAGTATTATTTCCCAATCACATCACTTCAGCTGTTACTTAACTGGCTACATATTCCTATATTATCATTTCTAGTTCCAATCTAAATCTAGGTCTATATATCCAGTTTTCTATTAGTTACCATATGGTGTGTTTTATGGTACTTTATTATGTCTATACCAAACCATTATTCTCCTTGCTTTCGATGTTTTTCCTTCTTTTCAGTACCCTACCACATTTGATATCATCACCATTTCCTGCAGTTAGATAAATAGATTTTGTCTTTGATGTCTCCTTTTCCCTTTGATATCTGTCAGTGGTCTTCAGTCATAAGTCCTAGTTCTCCCTAGTTATCACTATAGTCCTTGTCTCTCCCCCCTTTTTTATGCCTTGCCTATGGAAGTAGTTTCTTAACTGGTCTCCATACTTCCAGTCTCTCTCTCTCTCTCTCTGCCCCCCACCATATTGCAGGCAGTGTTAATTTTCTAATACATATAAAACACTTGGTTTTAGTTAAATCCTTCATACATTGATTGCCTGCATTTGCTTCCTCTCCTTTCCTAATGGTAATAAAGAAATAGAAAAATTGAAAAGGACAAAGACAACAGGAGTGAAAACATTGACAGATGTAAGGTTGAAGCTAATTTTTTACTTAGAGCAAAGGAAGTTACAACTTCAGTATCTCCCCCTACATGAACTTTTGAGAAAAACTAATTCTTCCCATAGAACTCTTAATGTTTCAAGACTTGGGAGCACCTGATGTGGGGAAGGCAGGAATGAGTCATGAGATTGAAAGCATTGTCTGTTTTTGGAAGTCTTCATAATAAGTGGCTAGAGTCCCATGTCTTGTCACCCACTCTCTGCACCTCAGAAGACCAGAGGTTTCTTATCTGTAGAATTTGGGAGCACCCCAAACTCAGGTGCAGGAGGTGAATTGGTTGAAACAATGACATTAAGTGAAAGTTTGCATATCTAATTTGGGGACCTATATATTCTACCCTAGATGTAGTTGCTTAAAAGGGGCAGGAATTATTTGTTTTCACACTCTCAGGTTCCTAATAGTAATATTGATATAGTTGGGTTCTTTTCTTGGCACATTTTGTAAAATTCTGAAGCCTAAATAAAATTAAAATTCCTCAACATCTCTCAATTCACTCAACAATTAAGCATTTTTAGGAAAGGTAAGTCAAGGTTGGTTGATTTTCAGATGCTTAAGTTTTTTAAAAAATTGTTTAGGCTGCTCAATTTTTAAAATTATGATAGGATTATGTGCATAAAATGAGATTATGCCAATTAAAATAAATGCTACATTGTCATTTGATTTGTTTTATTTTTAGAGTTATGTAGACCCAATAAATAGAGTGTTTTATTCCCTTCTACTTCTTTAGCTTTTGCCCCTAAATTAAGGGGCAGGAAGAGGACAAAGAATAATAAAGAACATCTTTTAAAAAAATCCTTATCCAAGGATATGTTTATTGATTTTAGAGAGAGAGAGGAAAGGGTGGGAGGGTAGAGAATGAGAGAGAGAGAGAGAGAGAGAGAGAGAGAGAGAGAGAGAGAGAGAAACAGAACAAAACATTGATTGGTTGCTTCTTGTATGCACCCCCACTGGGAATCAAACCTGCAACCTTAGGTATGTGCCTTGCCTGGGGATCAAACCTGTAGCCTTTTGATGTGTGGGGCAACACTCCAATCAACCAAGTCACCTGGCCAGGCAAAAACCTTTTTTTCCCCTAGCTTAATTATTTTAGGTCTTCACATAGTTTTATAATAATCATTATTATATGAACAAACTAAAATGGCATCTTCCCAATGCAGTACATTGATTTTATTAACAAGAAACTTTAAATTAAATATACATTTTTCTTGCAAATGTTTTTGAAATTATTAGACTACATTAAATATACTGTACATTTCCAACACAAAACATTCACATTATTAAAAACCAGTGTATTAAAGTTCAGTTTATTACAAACTTACCTGCTCCTTTCCAATTAAAAAAACAAACAAACAAACACACAGGCACAACCGAAACAGAAATTCAGTGCACATCAGGAAAACACTTTTACCCCCACTACCTATTTTATGTCTTTAGATTTCAAAATGTTATACCTTTCTAGTTGTAGTTTTGACCAATCACTTCTAAAATTGTGGGCCCTGCTTATGGGCTTCTCAGGCCTTTAGTCCCCCTGGTAACATGGGAATTAGTCCTGTCTGTATCTACTTGGCAAATGTTTGCCTCAACTTTTCACTTTATCTTCTCTTCTCTTACCCAGTTTCACACAGACTCCTCAGTTTTTCCGACTCTTATTTAATCCAATTTCTGCATACTTAGTTGTTTTTTCATGGGTAATTGTTAGCTAATGCTTTCACATGAAATTTAGTCCATACTATTTAATGATTCAGTATGGCATTTTATAGATATTTTGGCTGTTGCAGATTTCTTAATTTTCTAAGTTATCATATGGATATTAGGTATATGGACATATATTTTGTATTTCTATCACTAAATGTATAAAATACTAAAAAGATAGCATAATTTGAAAATTCTAATTAACTTTTGTAGTAAATATTGACTTCCTTTTTCTCCTGAACAGGTTCTTACCCAATTTGTAGAGATAATGGATCATCTGCATCTAGGGGAATCAGTTGCTGCAGTGCTCCGTAACAGGTATATTTATGGAAACAATTTACCTTTAAGTTAGATAATGTCTTTCTTTCCTATTAATATACCTAACATAGTTGCTACTCATTAAGTATTTGTTAAATACCTGGCATGAAACAAAAGTATTTGCTATATGAATAAAAGAATAATTGATTGACAAAAAAACCTGAATGAAGAACATGTTATCATGTGTTCTGAGCTATGAAAAACTAAAAATATAATTAGAAGTCATAATTAGTATAAATTGTGAACACATAGAATTCACTCAATGGAACCATTTACTGGAATTTTAGTTTTAAAGCATGTCAATGAATGAATACTGGTATCCATTGTTTAAGAATAGATAACTCAACAAATAGTTTTAGTAGTATTGTTCTATGATTGTGTGTACATTTCTGTTATTTAAATACCCAATTAGTCTAGCACTATGCTCTACACCTGAAAATAATATAAAATTATATTTAATGTCAACTGTAAATGAAAAACACAATTAAAAACATCCAATTAAAACTTTTCCAGGGAGTCATCAGAAATTCAGAGCTTCCTCTGACAATTTAAAATTTTAAATCATGGTTCAAAGAAACATAGCCTTTGCTCTTTAGCTGTGAAAGAGAATGGAAGAGTAAACTATTATTCCCAATAGTTTAATTGTATGGTTTGGATGAAGCATTTGACATAATGTGTTGGAATTGAGTATATCATGGCTCTGACACTTACTAGTGGTATAGTCTTGGGCAAATTTCTTAATTGCTCTGGGCCTTAAGTTCCTCATCTATGAAATGGGGTTAATAATACCTACATCTCAGGGTTGTTTTGAGATTAAGGAAGTGTCTGTGGTGTGTATGTTGGGGGAGAGAGAGAGAGAGGCAAATAATATATGTTATATTTATGCTAGTATTGAAATATAAATGTGGAACTTTTAACTATTTTGAAAATACAATACTTGTGTTTTTGACATCTAAGATACTTTAAAATACAGGCGTGATTTAGAAGAATATGAAAAGGAGAAAGGTTGAAGTAGGAAGTGGACATATATAAAATCAAATATCATATGAAGGGTGACTATTGGAAGGTATTATATTATCTGGAGAAGTGGTTGTAAGGTAGGCTTGCTCAGAAACAGAGAAACGAAGAAAATCATAGCAGAAATAATGTGTGGGCATGTTGGGTGAAAAGATTGAGGAGAATAGTAGTTGGGAGACATTTAATTCATAATGGAAAATTGAATATGCAGAGTTCAAGCACTGCTGAATAGGAGAGTCTATAATACACCTTTAGAAGAGGAAATAGTGGAAGGACAGGGTCAAGTTAATAACTATGGTGGTTATAGCATAGTTGAATTTGTTTTTTTACTATTTTTATTGAGTTGTAATTACATACAGTAAAATAAACATTTAAATATACACCTTGATAACTTTTTATACACCTGTGTATCCAAATAACTACAATCCAGTTTAAGGCGTAAAACAATTCCATCCCACCAGAGAATTCCCTTGTGCCCTTTCTGTTCCATATCCCCTCCACTCCTACTAAGGGAACCCGTATTCCAACTAACTTATGTTGGATTAGTTTGCTTGTTCTTAAACTTTATATAAATGGAGTCAGACACCATGTATTCTTTGGTGTATGGCTTCTTTTCAAATTAATGTTTTTGAATCTATCACTGCTGTGGTATCAGTAGTTTCTTCCTTTTATTACTATTTAGTATTCCATTGTTTAAATGTACCACAATTAATTTATCCATTTTTTTAATAGATAGTCACTTAAGTTGCATCTATTATTTGGCTATTGTGAATAAAGCATTTACTGACATTTTTTACAAACCCTTTTTTGTCCATTTAAATTTATTTCATTTTCATATACAGGGCCTGGCACAGATAATGCTGCTTTTCATTATGAAATCCTTTATGACAAAGTCATAAGCATGTAACTCTGTAACATAACAATGCCACACTCAAACACAACATATGACATTTTAGGTGACATGTTTGAATTGCTGTCCATCTCATGCAAGACATCACATACCCTACCAACCACACTCAAGTAGGTGTTACTTCCCCTAGACCCTGTATATCAATGCCTAGAAATGGAATTGCTGGGTAATAGAAGATATATATTTAATTTATTTATCATTAATGTAAACTGCCAAGTGTTTTTCTGAAGTGGTGGTGCCTTTGTCTACTCTGACCAGTAATTAGTGAAAATCCTCACCAACTCTTGATTTTGTTAGTCTCTTTAATTTTAGCCATTCTCTTGAGTATCTAGTGGTTTCTCATTATTAATCTCACTTTGTATTTTCATCATATGTAATGGAGTATATTTTCATATGCTTATTATGTATCTGTATATCTTTTAGAAGTACCTGTTCAAGCCTTTAACAGTATGGTGATTACCAAAAGGGGGTCAGGGAGTTAGAGGAGGATAAAGGGGGGATAAATGGTGATGGAAGGAGATTTGACTTGGACTGGTGAACACACAATGCAATATACAGATGCTACATTATAGAATTATACACTTGAACCTATACAATTTTATTGACCAATGTTACCCCAGTAAATTCAATGAAAAATGAAAATATGGGTTGTAGTTCTGGCCAAGATGGAGGCATAGGTAGAAACCCTTCACTGCCTCACCCAAACAAAAGGAGGATAACAACCAATCTAAAATCAGTACACAACCCTAAGTCCCAGAAAATCAAATGGCATGGAACTGTGACAACCAAGGAATTAAAGAAACAGTCAACCAGACCAACCAGACTGGTAGGAGGGAGATAAGGGAGACAGGGCAGATGGGCAGATAGAGAGAATCTGCAGCAAGGTGCAGACTGCGAGGGCAGGGCTGGCTGAAAGGACCCTCGTTGAGGCGGAGCTGACTGTGGACTGTGGTGGGGGTTGCCATGGTGGAAGAAACTCCTAGTCTCACATGAGAGTTTGTTGGAAAGTGGGGCTAGAGCCAAGCAAGTGAGCTGCATTGTTCCCTCTCTGGCCCCTCCCCAACATACAGCACCACAAATGCCCTGCCCTGGTAAATACCTAAGGCCTCATCTCCTTACAACTTAGCAGGTGCATGAAGACAAAGTAATATGGCCCAAATGAAAGAACACAGCAAAACCCCAGAAAGAGAGCTAAGCGATGAGGAGATAGCCAACCTATCTGATGGAGAGTTCAAAACCCTGGTAATCAAAATGCTCACAGATCTGATTGAGCTTGGTCAAAAAATGAAGGAAGAAATGAAGGCTACCCAAAATGAAATACAGCAAAATACTTAGGGAACCAACA